>JAMFTG010001548.1:0-42500 GCA_023974075.1 Chaenocephalus aceratus
CTGAGTTCATAAGGAGGATTTAGAGATGCCTACTCAAGAGAAACCCACCCTCCTCAGGGAAGAGTACTCTGTCCTCAGACACTGGTGCTCTTATGGCGCGTTTCCACTGCAGCGGGTCGCTCGCGTTTGGTTGCGTTTCCGCTTGGCCTAGTTTTGGCCGGGGCGACTTTTTCACCTTTTTTCTGGCCCGACTAATCGTGGTTCTCGGGCCAGGAACAAACCGGGCGGAGTCGGGCTTGAGCATGCTAAACTAGAGAGAAAATCGCTGGCAAGATGGTCTACAACTACAACAAGATGACCATATTTGACCGTGGATTTAATTGTAATACACGTTCTAATGATTGCCGAAGTAACAACATACTGATACGGTTAGTAACAACCATGAATTAATGCTTTGACAAGTCTGCAGACAGACGGCAGAGAAACACCCTTAAAATGCGTGTTTTCTAAATGTAGCTTGGCTAAGGCTAACGTCATATATGCGCCGACCGTCCACACTCACAGCAACGGCCTCCAGACATAACAAACCAGCGGACTGTACTCACCATGACTCAGGCAGTCTGTGGTTTGGACTTGTTTAGATTCTGTCTCGTTTCTGAACAGATATGAGGAGCTGTGAGCTTGAGTGCTAACAGCTAACGGCTGTGTTGTTTTTCTGGGGCGCTCATTGAAGATGACGTTCACGGCTCGCCTACACTGCGTACTATGGTAACTACCCCAGTTCCTAAACTGTAATGGAAGCGCAGCATTAAAGTGAGGCCTAACCAAACCGATAAAAAAAGCTTCCTTCCTTTCCTCAGGTTCATTTGACTCGATGTATTCCTCGCTTCCTATTGAAGACTCGGTGCTCTCAAACTACCACAAACAATTACCTGCAATACGTTTTCGTTCTTATTCAACACTTCGATGTTTACAACATTCGTAATTTATCGAAATTAATCAATACGTCCCTTGGCCTCCACATCCGTCAGTTCTGATCTGAAGTGTGAATTAGCTTTGCTACAAAAATGAATTTATAGCACGTCTAACGGGACTTAACACAAAGGGTAAACAATCTTAGGACACTTTGTAACACACACAGACATATACACACACACACACACACACTATATTACACACACACACATCACACACACACACAGACAGATATTACACACACACACACACACACATACATATACACACACATACATATACACATACACACAGACACACACACAGACATATACAACACACCACACACACATACATATACACAGACACACACACAGACATATACACACACAGACACACACACACACACACACACACACACACACACAGACAGACAGACATATACACACACACACACACACTACATTACACACACACATATACCACACACAGACACACACACAGACATATACACACACACAGACACACACACAGACATATACACACACACACACACACACACATACATATACACACACACAGACACACACCAGACATACACACACACAGACACACACACACACACATACACACACACACACAGACACACACACAGACATATACACACACACACACACTCTCTCCTCACACACACATATGCACACACACACACACACACACACTCACACACACACACGCACACACACTCACTATAACACACACACACATACACACACACACACACTCTCACACACACACACACACACACACACACCACACAACCTGCCTTTACATTTGTAAACATCACCGCAGCGCCCTGCTTACATTTAGCAACAATGATGAATGGTCCTGAAAGCGGCCAGAGGCTCTCCGAGGTCCCATCGGAGAGCGAGTCCGACCCAATAACTACACGAATGGATTTATGATCAAAAGCCACGGGAAATGCTGCAAAGGGGAAACCAGGAGCTCCTTGGGGAGAGCAAGTAAACAAACAAGCAAACAAACAAACAAACAAACATGTAGCTCTTAAAAGGTTTGACCATGACGTCTGAACGCTGAGATCGACACAATTTGAGATTTAATAAAACGTCCCAGCTGTCATAACATCTTTCACGGCACCCAGAGAGTTACCTTTCGTTGTTCCTCCTGTTGTTTATTGGCGTGTAAACATTCTGCACATGTACTGATGGCTGTGTCATCTGAAACACCCGGAGGACGCGCTTGGCTTTGAATACTAATGAGATGTCTCGTTGGCTTACGGCGCGTCTCGGGCTATCGCTGACAAGAAACTGCTTCAATTGCACTTGTTGTGGGGTGTTTCTTGAGGGTCTTTCACCGTAGACCGTGACAGGTGAAGACGTGGATTACATCGGTCTCTAATTTCAATCAGGAGAGACTTTTTAAAGAGGTTTTATTGACACGATAGAAATAGTTTTTTGGGCGACCCTGATCCTGATTATATTTGTTATGCTGCGTTCACACCGGACACGATGCGAATATTCGCTTCGCTCTAAACGCTTGAGTTTCACCGCGGCTGCCAGCTGTGTAACAACCCCTACACACGGCGGCGTGCGTTGCCGCTTGGCGGTGGGCGTGTCTTGAGCTTGGGGAGTCAACGCGACCAACAACCAACCACATGAATGTCCCGCCCCGGACATACAAAGCAAAGCATTCATGCTACATCCATGCTGGCTAAATATACTGTCTATGCTTGCTAGCTGTCCATTCAAACGAAGTGCACTGGATATAAACTCCACAAACAGGCGAAAAACCTACCAGTTCCCCCACTGTCTCTGCCCCTCCCCCCATGCCTGGCTCCTCCGGTTTGTATCCCTGTATGGAAAGAGGGACTGGTCATAGAGTACCGGGTGATTCCCTACCGGCACGATCATTTTCTCCTCCTTTTGTTGACATATGGGAAATAACTGCGGTCTGGCTCTCCCAACATACACCCGGTTTGATTGGCTACTGCTTGTACTGTCAGGTTTACATACGAGGGATTTGATTGGCTGACGCCTCCGTCGAGGCGGCAAAAGTAGAACATTGCTCTACTTTTGCAGCGAGCACCTCGAGAGAAGCTACGCTTTGCTCCCACAATGCAGTTCGGCGAATCGTGACGTCACCCCATTCAAAGTGAATGGGCAGAAGCGTTGAAGCGGCAACGCACGCCGCCGTGTGTAGGGGCCGTTACTCGCATCATTCAAACACGACGCGCTGGCTCGGGAGCTACAACTACAACAAGATGAACATATTTGACCGTGATTTAATTGTAATACACGTTTCAAAATGATGCCGAAGTAACAAACACTGATACCGGTTAATAAACCATGAATTAATGCTTGACAAGTCTGCAGACAGACGGCAGAGAAACACCTTTTAGAATGCGTGTTTTCTGAATGGAGATCGGCTAAGCTAACGTTATATATGCTCCGACCGTCCACACTCACAACAACGGCCTACAGACATAAATAAACCAGCGACTGTATTCTCCATGACACAGGCAGTCTGTGGTTTGGACTGGTTTAGCTTCTGTCTAGTTTCTGATCAGATATGAGGAGCTGTGAGCTCTGAGGGCTAACAGCTAATGGCTAACGGCTGATGTTTTCTGGTTGAACGTCAGTGACGGCAGGCTGAGATCCTCACTGCTGATTGGCTTCCGCTTCACGCGTCACGTGAATTTGACGCCCGAGTTGAAAAAATTGAACTCTCGCGTTTGACGCGGCGCCCTTCAATCGCGTGCTTCGCGCCGCGTCCACCGCTTCATGCGCGCCGTCGGAGCGAATTCGCGTCTGATCGTGTCTCTGCATTGACTTTACATGTAATCGCGCCGCCCCCAGACGTCGCGCCGCGTCCGGGTGTGAACGCAGCATTACACATACTTAGTTAATCCCTCTCATTAAAACACACCGCACCCATTACAAACTCCTGGTCCTCACTTACAAAGCCCTCCACCATCTGGCCCCCCCCCCTCGCTACCTCACTGACCTCCTCATCCTCTACCAACCACCCCGGCCCCTCAGATCCTCCTCAGCCGGTTTGCTTTCCATCCTCAAGGCCAGACTCCGGAGCTTCGGGGACAGAGCCTTCTCTGTGGCAGCCCCGAAGCTCTGGAACTCCCTCCCCCAAGACCTCCGTGAGTCTGAGTCCCTCACCCTGTTCCAGTCCCGCCTCAAAACCCACCTCTTCAACTCTGTATCCATAAGCCCCGCCCCCTCTCAATCAACTTCCTCCTGACTGGTTTTCTGTTGTGTTTTGTTTCTTTTTGGTTTTGTCTTTGTTTTTGTTTTGTTTGTCTACCCTCCCTTCCAAATGTAAAGCGTCTTTGGGTTCAGAAAAGCGCTATATAAAATCTATATATATTATTATTACATTTTCAATATGCCACAAAGCGTTTGGGACCTTTAGGGGCGGCTCGGGTGCAAAAGAAGTAGACTTGTATTCCTCTCAGTCTAAATGCAGCGTTAGTGTTGCTGCAGTAGCAACCCGTTATAAGTGGAACTCATATGATCTAATTTGAAGAAGAGACCACATGGTGCCGTGCAGCGTGTGGACAGGTGTGAAGTGTCTTGATAGATGAACAGCAGATGGTGGTCTTTTAATAGTTTGATCTTTCACCCTCCATTAGCTTTCATGTTGTCGAGCCATCTTGCTCCAAACTTCCAGAAACAAAACTGTTGTTTCAGACGAAAACACACGCGGTCTAATATCTCACATCCTGTTACTTCCATCTATCGTAGAAAGGTATCACAAGTCTAATTTCATTATGTGACTTCCTGTCAGGCGATTAAATGGATCTTAGGTTTGTAATGAGAATATAAGCAAGTTTCGCCAACATGGAAACGGCTTGTGATGACTTCCCCCGTTTGTCCTGTTCCTGTATCGCAAGGGGGTCAAACTCAATTTCATCACGGGCCACATCAGCATTATGGTTTTAACTTCATAATTAACTACGTCTGAAAGCGGAAGTCTAGGGCAAATCATTGCAAGTCTCTTCACTGAGAATGTCACAAAATGATTTAAAAAAAATCGAATTCTAAGAAAAAATTAATATTTTGAAGAAAAAAAGTCAAATTATGAGAAAAAAGTCAAATTTGAGATGCATTGTGGGATATGTAGTTTATGGGTTAAGCTTCTGTAAATCGGCATGTAACCGTATAATAAACATATTATATTCTTTGCAATCTCTTGAGGGGCCGCATGAAATGAAGTCGCGCGCCGAATTTGGCCCCCGGGCCTTGAGTTTGACACCCCTGCTGTATCGAGTGCTTGTGTTTCTGTTGTCACGGTGAAGAGAAGAGAAGATAGAAGAACTTTATTGATCCCAATTTGGGAATTCTTTGTGTTGCAGCGGCATCAAAAGACATGGCATCAGATGTCTGTCCTTCCAGCTGGAAATACATCGAATCTGTTAAATGCTATAACTCGTGATTAAATAACTTTGGGTTAAGCTTTGTTCTTTTCTGACCAGACGGGGATTAAGTGGAGCTTCCATCACGCCATCTTTCGAGGCGATGATCCGTGAGAATAAGAGGCTTTCACCGTGAGAAGTGTTGGGCACATGCGTGTCATTAGACTCTGCCCTTAGCGCTCTTAGTAAATCCAGAGGAGCCGGCTTGGTGTCTGAATGATCCAGCTGTCGCCACACACTGAGGCTTAACTCCCACGATGCCCCCGGGTATGAGACGCTGGTCAGTTATGAAATAGATCTGCCATCCGCCACTGTCCCTTCGCTCACCCTGTGTGTCTGTATTGTTAACGCTGAGTCGATGCATCAAAGGCCGTCGCTTTGAAAAAAGCAAGGGGAACTTTTCACTGACGAATTAAATATGCCGCGGCTGTCGGAGCGCTGCTTTCATGTTCGACTGACACTCACACACACACACACACACACACACACACACACACACACACACACACACAAGTACACATCCTTTACTCAAGTAGAAGTACAGATACTCTGGTGAAAGTAGAAGTACTGACTAAACTTCTTTACTCAAGTGAAAGTAAAGAGGCTTTGAAGTGTCCTTCAGTAAAAAGTACCCATAGCTAGCAGCTGCTTTAAAGAGTACCTGACCTCCCTTTATATCAATAGAACAATAATGTCATTGTTAGCTAATGAATGTTTCCATGGTGACAACGGCAACATGACAACGTTTCCATTGGTCCCTCTTCTTTAGGTACGTCCACACAGCAGCTTCAGAAGAATCTTCCAACGCTTCTCTGCCCGTAGACTTTGAATGGGGATGACGTCACTTTGCCTCGCTTTTTCGCCGAACTGCATCGTGGGGAGCGAAGCGAAGATTTCCAGGATTTCCAGGATTCAAAAGTTGAGCAATGTTCAACTTTTGAAGCTGAGCTGGAAGCGCCAGCCAATCAAACACGTTTATGCAAATCTGACAGTAGAAGCGCTAGCCATCAAACCGCGTGTAAGCAGGGAGAACCAGACGCAGTTCATTTCCTCATATTCCAACGAGAAGTTACGGTAGCAAATCACCCGGTTCTTTACGACCAGAACTATTACCGGGATACAAACCGGAGGAACCAGGCATCATGGAGGGAGGAGGCAGAGCAGTGGGGGAAACTGGTAGGGTTTCGCCTGTTTGGGGAGTTTATATATATATTATTGCTCCCATAAAATCCCGGGTTTTTTTTTGCTTTGTATGTCGGGGGCGGGAGATTCATGTGATTGGTTGTTGGTCGCATTGCTCGCAAAAAATCCCCAAGCTGTCAGACACGCCCATTTTCAAGATTTTCAAAAAGCTGCTGTGTGGACGTACCGTAAAGAATAATGATCACGCCACCAAACACACATTCAAACTAAAGGAACCAGCTGTGTGGAAAATGAGAGAAGTAGAAAGTACAAGTATTTGAGTTCAACATGTAAGAAGTAGAAAGTACAGGTATTTGGGTTCAACATGTAAGAAGTAGAAAGTACAGGTATTTGAGTTCAACATGTAAGAAGTGAAAGTACAGGTATTTGAGTTCAACATGTAAGAAGTAGAAAGTACAGGTATTTGAGTTCAAATGTGAGAAGTAGAAAGTACAGGTATTTGAGTTCAACATGTGAGAAGTAGAAAGTACAGGTATTTGAGTTCACACATGTGAGAAGTAGAAAGTACAGGTATTTGAGTTCAACATGTAAGAAGTAGAAAGTACAGGTATTTGAGTTCAACATGTGAGAAGTAGAAAGTACGGTATTTGAGTTCAACATGTGAGAAGTAGAAAGTACAGGTATTGAGTTCAACATGTAAGAAGTAGAAAGTACAGGTATTTGGGTTCAACATGTAAGAAGTAGAAAGTACAGGTATTTGAGTTCAACATGTAAGAAGTAGAAAGTACAGGTATTTGAGTTCAACATGTAAGAAGTAGAAAGTACAGGTATTTGAGTTCAACATGTGAGAAGTAGAAAGTACAGGTATTTGAGTTCACATGTGAGAAGTAGAAAGTACAGGTATTTGAGTTCAACATGTGAGAAGTAGAAAGTACAGGTATTTGAGTTCAACATGTAAGAAGTAGAAAGTACAGGTATTTGAGTTCAACATGTGAGAAGTAGAAAGTACAGGTATTTGAGTTCAACATGTGGAAGTAGAGTAAAGTTTGATTTGAGTTCAACATGTAAGAAGTAGAAAGTACAGGTATTTGAGTTCAACATGTAAGAAGTAGAAAGTACAGGTATTTGGGTTCAACATGTGAGAAGTAGAAAGTACAGGTATTGGGTTCAACATGTGAGAAGTAGAAAGTACAGGTATTTGGGTTCAACATGTGAGAAGTAGAAAATACAGGTATTTGGGTCAACATGTAAGAAGTAGAAAGTACAGGTATTTGAGTTCAACATGTAAGAAGTAGAAAGTACAGGTATTTGAGTTCAACATGTAAGAAGTAGAAAGTACAGGTATTTGGGTTCAACATGTAAGAAGTCCAAGTAAAAAGTCGTCAGGAAAATAAGTAGTGGAGTACAGTACTGATACCAGAGCCATGTGCTTTGTATTTGTACTCCACTACTTCCCACCTCTGCATATTTAGCACACAAACACTTTAACACCAAACACTGTAAAATGCTCACTTACCACACACACACCTTTACTCTGAGTCGTGCCGTTCTTCAACGCTTCGCTCCATCCTCTGCTGTGGATGAGTGTGTTGGCGTGAAGGTTGATTTATCCGGTAATATCCATCAGGTCAGCGGGACCTTGGGAAGGCACGGCCGTAAAACCAGGGCTCTGGCCGGGCCTTTTTAATACAGTCTCAGTAAAATGGCTGAAGGTCAGCTGCACTCTCGCTCAATCAGATAGAACAGCTCCTGCTGCCGGAGCAACGGTTGTTGCAATAAAGTTACACTGCAGTAACTCCGCTCTGAATAAAGTCTCTAGAAACAACGGCTGGAAGACGGAGAAACCACAGCTCTTCCAGAAAACCTCTCCCCCACGGTGAGGATACTACTCAAGATATCAGTTCTGTGTTCGCAGTAAAGAGCGCTGGTGTACTAGCTATACCCTACTGTCCTATTATACCCTGCTGTCCTATTATACCCTACTGTCCTATTATACCCTACTGTCCTATTATACCCTACGGTCCTATTATACCCTACTGTCCTATTATACCCTACTGTCCTATTATACCCTGCTGTCCTATTATACCCTGTGGTCCTATTATACCCTACTGTCCTATTATACCCTGTGGTCCTATTATACCCTACTGTCCTATTATACCCTACTGTCCTATTATACCCTACTTTCCTATTATACCCTACGGTCCTATTATACCCTACTGTCCTATTGTACCCTACTGTCCTATTGTACCCTACTGTCCTATTATACCCTACTGGTCCGATTATACCCTACTGTCCTATTATACCCTATTGTCCTATTATACCCTACTGTCCTATTATACCCTACGGTCCTATTATACCCTACTGTCCTATTATACCCTACGGTCCTATTATACCCTACTATCCTATTATATGTCCTATTACCCTACTGTCCTATTATATGTCCTATTTACCCTACTGTCCTATTATATGTCCTATTATACCCTACTGTCCTATTATACCCTACGGTCCTATTATACCCTACGGTCCTATTATACCCTACTGTCCTATTATACCCTACTGTCCTATTATACCCGACTGTCCTAGTAACCCTACTGTCCTATTATACCCTACGGTCCGATTACCCTACTGTCCTAGTATACCCTGCTGTCCTATTATACCCTACGGTCCTATTATACCCGACTGTCCTATTATACCCTACGGTCCTATTATACCCGACTGTCCTATTATACCCTACTGTCCTATTATACCCTACTGTCCTATTATACCCTACGGTCCTATTATACACCTACTGTCCTATTATACCCTACTGTCCTATATATACCCTACGGTCCTATTATACCCTACTGTCCTATTATATCCTACTGTTCTATTATACCCTACTGTTATTATACCCACTGTCCTATTATACGCTACGGTCCTATTATATCCTACTATCTATTATACCCTACTGTCCTATTATACCCGACTGTCCTATTATACCCTACTGTCCTATTATACCCGACTGTCCTATTATACCCTACTGTCCTATTATACCCGACTGTCCTATTATACCCGACTGTCCTATTGTACCCTACTGTCCTTTTATACCCTACTTTTCTATTATACCTACTGTCCTATTATACCTACTGTCCTATATACGCTACGGTCCTATTATATCCTACTGTCCTATTATACCCTACTGTCCTATTATCCTACTGGTCCTATTGTACCCTACTGTCCTATTATACCCTACTGTCCTATTATACCCTACTGTCCTATTATACCCTACTATCCTATTATACCCTACTGTCCTATTATACCCGACTGTCCTATTATACCCGACTGTCCTATTATACCCTACTGTCCTATTATACCCGACTGTCCTATTATACCCGACTGTCCTATTGTACCCTACTGTCCTATTGTACCCTACTGTCCTATTATACCCTACTTTTCTATTATACCCTACTGTCCTATTATACCCTACTGTCCTATTATACGCTACGGTCCTATATATCCTACTGTCCTATTATACCCTACTGTCCTATTATATCCTACTGTCCTATTGTACCCTACTGTCCTATTATACCCTACTGTCCTATTATAATACCCTACTGTCCTATTATACCCTACTGTTCTATTATACCCTACTGTCCTATTATACCCTACTGTCCTATTATACCCTACTGTCCTATTATACGCTACGGTCCTATTATACCCTACTGTCCTATTATACCCGACTGTCCTATTACCCTACTGTCCTATTGTACCCCCGAATGTCCTATTGTACCCGACTGTCCTATGTACCCTACTGTCCTATTAACCCTACGGTCCTATTATACTACTGTCCTATTATACACCTGCTCCTATATATACCCTACGGCCCTATTATACCCGACGGTCCTATTGTACCCTACTGTCCTATTGTACCCTACTGTCCTATTGTACCCTACTGTCCTATTGTACCCTACTGTCCTATTATACCCTACGTCCTATTGTTCCCTACTGTCCTATTGTACCCTACTGTCCTATTGTACCCTACTGTCCTATTGTACCCTACTGTCCTATTATACCCTACGGTCCTATTATACCCTACTGTCCTATTATACCCTACGGTCCTATTGTACCCTACTGTCCTATTATACCCTACTGTCCTATGTACCCGAATGTCTATTGTACCCTACTGTCCTATTGTACCCTACTGTCCTATTATACCCTACGGTCCTATTATACCCTACTGTCCTATATACCCTGCTGTCCTATTATACCCTACGGCCCTATTATACCCTACGGTCCTATTGTACCCTACTGTCCTATTGTACCCTACTGTCCTATTGTACCCTACTGTCCTATTGTACCCTACTGTCCTATTAACCCTACGGTCCTATTGTTCCCTACTGTCCTATTGTACCCTACTGTCCTATTGTACCCTACTGTCCGATTGTACCCTACTGTCCTATTATACCCTACGGTCCTATTACCCTCTGTCCTATTACCCTACGGTCCCATTGTACCTACTGTCCATTTATACCCTACTGTCCTATTGTACCCGTCCTATTATACCCTACGTCCTATTACCCTACTGTCCTACTAGAGCATTGCGTTCCAGTACAAACTGTGAAGGACCACTGAGACAAATGTAACATTTGTGATATAGGGCTATAAATAAACATTGATTGATTGATTGATTGATTGATTGGTTGGTTGATTGATTGGTTGATTGATCGGTTGATGGTTGACTGATTGGTTGATTGATTGATTGGTTGATTGATTGATTGGTTGATTGATTGGTTGATTGGTTGGTTGATTGACTGATTGGTTGATTGATTGGTTGAGTGGTTGATTGATAGTGGTTGATTGATTGATTGATTGATTGATTGTGATTGATTGGTTGATTGATTGATGACTGATTGGTTGATTGATTGATTGGTTGATTGATTGATTGGTTGATTGATTGATTGCTTGGTTGATTGATTGCGTGGTGATTGATTGGTTGGTTGATTGATTGGTTGATTGATTGGTTGATTGATTGATTTATTGATTGATCGGTTGATTGGTTGCATTGATTGAGTTGTTGATTGATTGCTGATTGAGTGATTGATTGGTTGTTGATTGACTGATTGGTTGGTTGGTTGATTGCTCGGTTGATTGCTTGATTGGTTTGATTGAGTGGTTGTTGATTGATTGAGTGATTGATTGGTTGACTGATTGGTTGATGATTTGGTTGATTGGTTGCTTGATTGGTTGATTGACCTGATTGGTTTGATTGTTGGTTGGTTGGTTGATTGATTGTTGGTTGGTTGCTTGCTTGGGTTGGTTGATTGATCGGTTGATTGGTTGCTTGATCGGTTGCTTGATGCGTGATTGCTTGCCTGCTTGGTTATTGCTTGGTTGGTTGATGATTGCGTGCTTGCTGATTGGTTGCTTGCTTGGTTGCTTGGTTGGTTGCTTGCTTGCTTGTTGCTTGATTGGTTGATGCTTGATCGGTTGATTGGTTGATTGGTTCTTGATTGCGTGATTGATGAGTTATTGATTGGTTGGTTGATTGCCTGATTGGTTGATTGATTCATTGCTGGTTGCTTGCTGTGCCTGCTTGGTTGGTTGCTTGGTATTGAGTGCTTGATTGATTGCGTGATTGCTTGATTGGTTGCTTGCTTGCTGCCTGCTTGCTGACTGCTTGATGTGACGTCATCGTCCCCAGTCGACTCTGCCTCTCAAGGGGCCTTTCTCGGTTAAGTTGTGACTCCTTATTTTCGCGTCTTTCTTGCCTTTTCAGGTCGGAACAGTTTGTGGCAAATCCTCCGCGAGCTCACAATAAATCCAGACCGGGGAAACATGGAGACGCAGTAACCTCGGCGCTGTGAGCGTGGACACAGGGGCATGAGAGAGCTGCACTGAGGGCCTTTGAATCCACATAGCAAACCAAGCCAAGCAGCCATTGTGGGATTACACTCAACAACAGCTCGACCATCGTCAAGCTTTATGTAAATGTCTCGTGGAAACGCATCGTTCTACGGGATCAGACGGGCCACGGGGTTAATGCGTTTGGCCCAGCACCGCTTCAGCATGCTATGTGAGGAAAATAGACATCTTCAAAGCATGTAATGCGATTTTCATCTCATCTCAATATGCACGGTGACAGCGGACACAAACACGTCTTAGTTGAGGCATTTGTGGGACGTGGTGTGTACTGACACCGGGGCAATATGTGCAGACTTGTTTCTACACTGAAAACGTCGCATTAGAAATTGGTCATTAGCCTCATTATTATTTCATTAAATGAACTAGGGTACACACGTGCGTGCTCGTGTTAACCGCATCCTAATGGCTATGATTAGCAGCTTGCAGAGGCTCCGCTGCCATGTCGACGTTTCAATGCATCTGAAAAGCCGCAGCAGCTGCACCGGGTTCATGATCAATTATCATCCGACGACTTATTGAGCGCTTGTTGTCGTTAGCATCGTATTTAGTTTTGATATTCGGAGAGGTTTCAGCTGAAAAGCAAACAGACGGAAGAGAGAAGGTTATAGTTTGTGATTAATTGAGCTTCCGTCAATTTTGGGGGGCTCCTCTGACGGATGAATGACTTGAGATGTTCGCAGCTTAATTATAGATGGAGCTTTATATCAGGCTGCCAGCGAGACGCAGGGCGAGTTCAGCCGTACTGCTCTCATTCAGAGATATCTATATATCCCATGCTGACTGAGCGTGGTGGGAGCAGCTCGCTTAATGTATGCACAATATATGCTTTCATTATTGATTAGAGGCTCTGGGATGGTTCAAGATACTCGATGATGCGTATAATATCAGTATGTGGTGTCTCTACTTTAAAGAGTCCTCTGTCTCTACTTTAAAGAGTTTGTGGTTGATGTGACACATGTTGATGTAGAAGAGACATGGAGAAGAGGGGACACATGTTGATGTAGAAGAGACATGGAGAAGAGGGGACACATGTTGATGTAGAAGAGACATGGAGAAGAGGGGACACATGTTGATGTAGAAGAGACATGGAGAAGAGGGACACATGTTGAGGAGACATGGAGAAGAGGGGACACATGTTGACGTAGAAGAGACATGGAGAAGAGGGGACACATGTTGATGTAGAAGAGACATGAAGAAGAGGGGACACATGTTGATGTAGAAAGAGATGAAGAAGAGGGGACACATGTTGATGTAGAAGAGACATGAAGAAGAGGGGACACATGTTGATGTAGAAGAGACATGAAGAAGAGGGGCACATGTTGATGTAGAAGAGACGTGAAGAAGAGGGGACACATGTTGATGTAGAAGAGACATGAAGAAGAGGGGACACATGTTGATGTAGAAGAGAGATGAAGAAGAGGGGACACATGTTGATGTAGAAGAGACATGAAGAAGAGGGGACACATGTTGATGTAGAAGAGACATGAAGAAGAGGGGACACATGTTGATGTAGAAGACATGAAGAAGAGGGGACATGTTGATGTAGAAGAGACATGAAGAAGAGGGGACACATGTTGACGTAGAAGAGACATGAAGAAGAGGGGACACGTGTTGACGTAGAAGAGCTAACACCAGATAGTAAGTCTTGTTTCTGTGTGGAAGGATCACATGTCTCCTTGTGAGCGAGCGTCAGGCCTGCTTACTGTCACTTAGCTTGACCTTGTCACTCGCACTTGACCTTGTCACTCGCACTTGGCAGATCTTTGAATGGCGTCCTCCAGCTCCCCCTAATGCTATCATTACCATTATTAATGGGACATGACACACGTCGTTGCCACACATACCACTCTCCCTAAAACACACACACACACACACACACGGCAATACAATCCAATTCCATCTGTGGGTGTGCGGCGGTGAAATTAAATGCCCCCATCTGTGATTGTTTAAACCTCGGCGTCACTAATATTACGCGGACACTGATTGAAACGGTGCCGCTGTCCATGGTGCTGAACTAAGGTGCCGCTGTCCATGGTGCTGAACTAAGGTGCCGCTGTCCATGGTGCTGAACTTCAACTGCAGTCTGTGGTCAATACCTCCGTGGTATTGATCCAATGACGTGGAATTCATCATAAAACAATACCGTAAGCGCTATTTCCTCACGTGGATGAGATGCTTGGTGTGCTTACACTTTCTAATGATACCCATTAGCATGTTTGCAGTTGTCAGAGAGGCGTTTGATCTGCAGGATTTAATGAGGTAAGAATTCAACCTTGAAAGCATGAAGCTGTGAAGAGGAAATGTGATTTTGATACCTAGCAGAAATAGTACAACATTGGCCACTATAGGTTCTTTCTTTCTTCATATCATAAAGCACATTTTACACTAATTAGATTCCAAGTGTATTTTTGCTTCCACCCGAATACTCAAAGTGTATCTTATGAGTAGATATATATATGTGTTAACAGACAACCTTCTTATTTAAATAAAACCTGCATTCATTTGTCTCAATCATCACTTTTATTCACACCAGAGGCCTGTGCTACGAAGCCGGTTCAACCTAACCTGATATGTTTGAGTTGGCCTAATCCAAAACATACGCGCTCTCGCTAAACGGTCCTACGACGCGGGTTATCAAGTGGATCGCTCAAGCCAGCCGTGTCCTATCTAGCTAGGCGTTCACATGAAAGTGGTGGTATCTGGAGCATTCGACCAATCACAGACATGGAGAAGCTACTGACAGCGCAGCGTCATACTTCCTGAATGAAAAGTCAACTTTAATATTAGACATATGAAGAAGTGAAACTTTAAACATGACTTAAACACTTGATCAGGATCAAAGCCTCAGAGCTGCACCTGCAAGGTGAATACAGCTGGAACAGAACAAGTGTTTGAATGCGTACATTAACAGGTTTATGATATCACTGCCCGTCTAAAACACGATCTGTGTGTGTGTGTGGCAGTGACTTAGATGAAGAATAAGTCAAATGTTTTTTTGTTTTTATTTGAGAAACTTTCCTGTTTCTGCAAAATCGAAACAAACAAACAATAATATCACTCAGAAGAATACAAGTCAATAGGATTGTTTCAAAGTGTGTGTGTGTGTGTGTGTGTGTGTGTGTGTGTGTGTGTGTGTGTTTCATGGGCGCTAGTGGCTTTAGGATGTGGAAATAAGTCAATTGTTTTAGTTTTTATTTGAGAAGCATTCCTGTTGTTTCTGCAGAATCCACACCAGCGTTATTCCCTATTCCAAGCCCCACACTCTCCTCCCTGTATCCTGATCCTGACTGACTACAGTGTGTGTGTGTGTGTGTGTGTGGTGTGTGTGTGTGTGTGTGTGTGTGTGTGTGTGTGTGTGTGTGTGTGTGAACATATAAATGTATGCATTGCACAAGACGAGTAGAGAAGAAGTGATTTCAAGCTCAATACGGCCGGGTTTCAGTGTGTGAGGATGTTAACACCGTGCCCTGTGTGGTCATTGTGTGTGTGGTGTGTGTGTGTGTGTGTGTGTGTGTGTGTGTGTGTGTGTGTGTGTGTGTGTTTTTCTGGAGAAGACCACTGCATAGCGTCCTCATTATAAACGACATCTTCCCGGCTTTACTGCTGCTCTCTATCTACGGGATAATAAAGGTCAGATCGTAACGCGTCGTCCGCTCGCCTTCTGACCCGCATGCGAACCTCGGTCACTCGGATCCGACGCACCCTTCTGGGCAGTCGCCCGTAGGATATAGACATCAATGTAATTAAGCCTTGACATGTGTTTGAGCACCAGAGGAGTCGATAGCTGGGCGTGGCATTTCTCAGTCATAACAGCTTGGGGTGAGCAGTCTTTAGGGTGGATGTTCGGACACTGCAGAGAAGCCCAAAGTATGGGGACCGTTCAACCTTAAAGGGGCCCTATTATGCCGTGTTCTCTTTAGGTGTTAGTGCATGTAAATGGTCTGCAGAGGCTACAATCCCTGTGTTGCCTCCAGAGGGAGTTTCTCTCACACACACACACACCACACACGTCACCTCAACACCAAGGAGGTTTCACACATCCAGATGTCTCAGAATAGATAGTTTCACTTGGGTCTTGATCAGCGGTTCTTTTTCTGTCAGGCCCCGCCTTTGGAGAAAAAAAAAAGTCGGGCCCCCCCAACACAAATAGTCTTTTGGGGGTGCTGTGGGGTAGCTTGACGTTTCATAGAGGGTGCTCAAACATTTAGGGTTTCCCTTTAATGCACCGGGCACTACACACTCCCCACACACACACACAATGTACCCGCGACAGTTACAATGAAGGCTCGATATCAGCTCACGGCATATAGGTGTAAGCAGGGGTAAAGTGCTATTTTTACAGGTGGTGTGTGGACCTCACATAGGGGGGTCCGGGGGCATGCTCCCCCGGGAAGATTTATTTTTAAATATTGAAGTTAAAAGCATCAACCTGGTGCACGTTGAGAGCAACATGAGAGATCTATGGACACCTCTCTCAACACCCATTTGAAACAGAACTGTAAACAGATTTACTTTTTCCTTATGGATGTCACGGCTGCTGTCTTCCTGGTCATCTTAACTGTGTTACTCTGGGTTGTATGTAAATAAGCTGTGCAGGTGCCCTGCCGTGATTGGCTGCCATCTCCTGTTCCGCCTCCTGAAGATTGCGATTGGAGCACGCCGGCCCGACGCACCCCAATCGCAGCGCACAGCCGGCGCGCACCGCTGGAGATAGCTACCAGGCCTGGGGACAGCTGTCACTCGGGAGGCTCTGTTGCCATCAGACGCCTCGCACATCTTGTTCCTGTGTGGACACATCGAGCTGGTAGAGTGTATTTCACTACTTCCGACCCGTGTTTAGTGTTGTGTGTTAGAGGTGTTTAGTTATGTGTATAGAGTACAGGGATGCACACTTGTCACCTTTCGGCGAAATTCGCCGTTTTGAATCCAAAATAGGTCGTTTGTGTGATTCATGTAGATCTGCAATAAAAATATTTGTGGGGTCTGGGGCCCCCCCAGAGTGGAGAGAGAGAAGAAGACCCCCCCCCCGCCCATGTATGGATTATATGATCCATACATGACGGAGTGATGCTGAGCAAGACCAGTGCGTGGGAGCTTCTGTTTTCACCCGTGATCCAATTAAATGATACCATTGTCTGTTATAGGTTTCGTATTTCCCGTACTCACAGCTTCACCACAAAGACTTACACACGCATTCATTTGACCAATAATCGTAGGAGGAGAGATGCGTTGCCTGTGATTGGTTGCCGAGTATCAGCTCTGGAAAAAACACAAATTGTTATTCAGTAATTATGATATTTTAAAAGCATGTCATTGGTCAGATGAGGCGACGTCTGGGTTTGTGGGGGAACATCAAGCAAGACATCTGGAAGCATAGTCTCGTGGCATCACTTCGATTTAAACGCCGGCAGGAAACACACGTCTGAGCATCCTAACATGGCTGCGAAGATTTCCCCATTTCAATTTGGTGTCTTCCTTTGGGCGAGGAAACATTCGTACAGTTACCGGCACACTTTAAAATAGAAATGTTGGATCATAAATGTATTCACGAGGGGACGAAGACTCAGCCATCCGTGCGTTCAGTTCAGTTTGGAGGCACGGGTGGTCCTCAGGTCGCAGCGAACGGCGTACCGTGTGTTCTGTCTGAGCTGCAGCGTAGCGAACCTGAAGGGTCTGCACACGTGTAGGACGGAGCAACGGTGAAGGCGCTGCGTGTGGTAACCGAGGTGTGTGTACTCGCAGCCTTCGCCCTGGGTCTCCACGTCTGTTTCTTTGTGTTTCTTTATAAATGATTGGTCGAGCGTTCAACTTGTGGAGCTTCTGTATTATTCATAATCTGAATCACACACACACACACACACACACACCACACACACCACCCAGCCGCACAGTTTAGCAGGTGGATGACTCTCCCTGTGAGTAAAATACACATCTCATGATTCGGAGCTTCCTTCCTTCCCTCGGAGCCGAGCTGCCACTCCGGCGCAGTAATTACCTCGTGCTCCTTTGCTGCTAATGAGAAGGTAACATATGAGAGTCTGGCAGTCGTTCTCCACCGGAGCTCGCCCCCGGCAGAGAGGCAGAGGAATTCATTTCTTTCCATTTCTCTGTATCCTCTACCAACCCGGTCTCACGGCCTTTCGTGTTAGAGTCACGGAATTAACTCAATCTATTGATTCGTGTTCAACATCACGATGTCCCCCTTTTGTCCGTCTCACACGGAACGATTTTAAAAGCAATGTATTTCTATTGGTAGTACGTCTCGTAACAAAAATGTCTTACTCAATATCTTTCCCTAAGCCTAACCCTTTTATTTTAAATTGTATAATGTCGGAGTTTTTTTGCCGTCCGTGAGGAAAAGAAAGAGCCCCAGAATACTGACATCTGTATTTTTTTAAATCTGATTTTCCTTCTTATTGTTATTATTTACATTACTTTTAATATCGTTCTGGATGACACGGAGAAAATGGAGAAATCGTGTAGCTATAAATCTATTTTCCTCCGTACCCAAATCTCTTAAAAGGGGCTGCAACGGATCTGACACAGATTGAACACTTCTCTGACGTCACAGAAGTGGCGCTACGGCAACTCCACCAATCAGGAGGAGACAGCCACGGACATTGCCGTTCGAACGCTGGAGACGCTGTAGTACGTATGCCAGGCCTGTAGGTGGCGCTGTTCTCACAGAATCAGCCCGTGCAAAGACGGTGTTAAATTGAGCGAAATGAGGAATGGCTAAAATGCATGATCTGTTTATTTTGAAAAATAAAAAGTATAAATATGCCTTATAGGGTCCTCCACTATATTATTCAAATATAGCATGATAGGTCCACTTTAATTTCGTGGCTATAACACGAAATGCCGTGAGACTGTGTCTGTGTTCCGCTAAGCTAACGCTAACTTAGATTTACGGGGAGTTCCCTGAATCAAACAAAGGATGTCAGTAAGAGTATCCATCACAACCCCTCCATTTCTTCTCTGTTTCCACCTCTGTGTTGTGCAATCACCGACACACTTACATTAGGAGTTGCACTTCATAGTGCTTGTGTTTCTGTTTTGTTTTGAGCGCCTAGCAACCATTTTCTTCATATGCTTCTTGTTTCGCAGCGCTTTCGTAAACAATGTTTCCTCGAGTGGTTCTCAAGTGGTCCGGCCTCGGGACCCACTGTTTCCTTAGTCCATAGACCCGACATTTTGAACCACTCAAATCTATTCAACAAAAGATCCTGCAGTAAATATATACGCTTTGCAGCATACGATATTAATTAAAGTGAAGTGCAGTGCATACATCCCTCATATCCCTTCACAGAACCAAAGTGTGCTTTTAAATAAGGTTTAATGAGATGATGGAATCAAAGCTGAACTATAACATAAAAAGGCACGTGCTGAAAACCCAACCCCAGCAGGGGGTCTGGGGGGATTCTTAGAAATACTAACATAACTACGCATTCTGGTACTCTGAGAAGAAAATAAATAGATGTATTACGACATAATAATATTTTATGCCATTGTTTGTTTTTCACTTTGTCCTGACAGCTTGCTGCTCCTCACAGAGAGAAGAGCAAGAGGAGAGGGTCTGTGTGACTTACTTTACATTGTGGGTAAGGGGAGATAGCCCCCATTGCTCTGTGAGCTGTCAGTCATCAGACCGGGGTCATATCTCATTGTGTGTTCATTTTAATCTGAAGTACCCATGGATGTAAAGAAGAGTTATACCGCAAAGTTATTCTCCGTGGGGACTTCCGGCTACACTCTTGATTCTGATTGGCCAGAAGACTCGAAAAAACATCAGCAAAGATGTTTTATTGAGAAGATGATCTCTACGTGACAGAAGTTTTCAAAACCGTTTATGGTCTCCGGTACTTCCAGTCCAACGCCGACTGCATGCACAGCGTTAGAACATCTGGCCTTCAAAATAAAAGTTTGACTTTCCCCCAAAAAAAAAAAAATTATATATATTTTTTTCACTCATCTGCGACCCACTCGAAACGTCCGACCCACTCGAAACGGGTCCGCGACCCACCAGTTGAGAACTGGTCTAAACGCTGAGCATTCAAGTCGGTGTTCCTTCATGTGCACGTGTTTGGCACATGTGTGTTTTTATATCTGCATGCGGGGCAAGTGTTCTGGGACGTTGTGGGCGCACTTTACTTCATCTTTCCGAGAGTCAGTCAGTACAGTAACCCCCCACAGGATTTAAGGTTACGGTCGATGACCTCGATGTGTGAACGCGCCCCTCAAAGACCCCCTTCACCTCCTATCAGCAACACACACACAATTCAAACGCCATCACAATGAAACGCGTGAGCCCGTAAGACTCTTCATTCACCCGCGATACATGTCACCACGGCGCTGCTATATTCCGTAATCTTTTATCTGATGGGAAACAAATCGAGGTTTCGCGAGTGTCAGGAACAAAAGCCAAGGCAACAGATTACTGTGGTGCCCTTCGGGTAGACTTCAATGTCACGCATGATGAGACGGAGGGTTTCATCAGAGCGCCGGTGGTTTTCGGAGGCAATCAGAAACATGTTATGCTTTTTTAGGAGCTTCATATTTGCCATAAATCTTAGAGATTGGCTCCAAACTCTTAGCAGCGGGTGAGAATCCTCTTAGATTGAAACGCAGCGAGGGACACCGAAACGTATTATAATAATAACAGAGATTTGAGTGGGAGTGCTCGACCAAGGCACGCGGGAAGTCATGTTCAAGTCACAGACACCTCCATCAGATACACACACACCGATCCACTGGTTTACTGATCCCACTGGTTTACTGATCCCACTGGTTTACTGATCCCACTGGTTTACTGATCCCACTGGTTTACTGATCCCACTGGTTTACTGATCCCACTGGTTTACTGATCCCACTGGTTTACTGATCCCTGGTTTACTGATCCCACTGGTTTACTGATCCCACTGGTTTACTGATCCCACTGGTTTACTGATCCCACTGACCCCGCTGGGATCGATGCACCAGGTCACGGAGAAAGGAACTGGAACTCAAACATTGGAGTAGTCGGGGAGAAAGTGGATTTAGAAAACCACGGCAACATGCGAATATGATTGTATTCAATAAACCCACCGGTCCGACCTCGAGTTTCAACAACAAGAGGATTCCAGCTCGGCCGACGCAGGAAGCAAGGGTTCTACGGGAAATAGACAGATGTAACTCCAGCTGTTCCCATGTGCACTTCAACTCAAACGATGCAGCCCTATGACCCTATGGAGACATGTCGCAGAGGAGAGCCATGAACCTGTAACATCAGCCACTTCAGATCTGTCGAGGAGTGAACTCTGAGGCGCGACTCGGACTCGGATAGTGTTTCAAAATGAAGACTTTACTGGGATTCGCACAGTAATGAAAACAAGGACAACAAAAACACTCTTTCGAGGAAAACTAGAACAGTGAGGAATAACAGATCCGTGAGACGTCCGTGAGGCAGGAGGGAGCGAACACGATATATACACAGGGGAAGGGGACACAGGTGGAGGGGACACAGGTGGAGGGGACACAGGTGGAGGGGACACAGGTGGAGGGGACACAGGTGGAGGGGACACGGTGAGGGACACAGGTGAAGGGGACACAGGTGGAGGGGACACATGGAAGGGGACACGTAAGGGGACACAGGTGAAGGGGACACAGGTGGAGGGGACACAGGTGGAGGGGACACAGGTGAAGGGGACACAGGTGAAGGGGACACGTAAAGAGGACACAGGTGAAGGGGACACGTAAAGGGACACAGGTGAAGGGGACACAGGTGGAGGGGACACAGGTGGAGGGGACACAGGTGAAGGGGACACAGGGAAGGGGACACAGGTGAAGGGGACACAGGTGGAGGGGACACAAGTGGAAACGATCAGGGACGCAGGGGACAGAAGGGGGGTGGAGGCCTGGATGAAAGAGAGGGAGAATGAATGAAGGGAGTAAACGTAAAGCCCAGGACGAAGGGACATGACACCTCTAACGTATAGAAACTCTTTTCACTAGAAGCTTCTTGGACACGTCGGTATCCATTGGGACTTTCTCTTTAGATAGAAATGGAGCAAAATGTCCGGCTTTCTGGCGATTATGAATCATCTCTGCTTCGTGTGTAACCATCATTCGGGTATATGTGAAGGGGAGGATTCCAGATGCTGCACACAGAACCGGTGGAAGGAAGGCTTAGTAGAAACGTGCTTTTCAAGCCTCTCGATGCAGCGAGAAGAAGAGTCCTTAAAAGATGCTTTCACTGGAGAAGAATGCAGTTAGTTTGAGTCTTTGTCGATAACCAGGTCCCGACGCTTCATCAAACCGTCTCTGCAAAGTGCTGTCGGAGAAGTGTTCCACCTCGACGTGTTTACCCTGCGTGCACTTAGTGGCTTCCTAGGAGTCCCACACCTTCACAGCTACGTGGCCTTCTGTGTGAAAGGACCTTTAGAAAGAGAATCTGTCAGCTGCCGTAATGATCATTGATCCGAGTGTGGAACGGGCTGCTCGGAGGAATGGACCAATGAGCAGCCGCGATGTGACGCTGATAACTTCATCGAATGTACAATTACTGAAGTGTTCTGTTTACAATCAGCAATCACACCTCTGAAGCATCCTCAGAGAACACTTCTGAGGTGCTTCGTTCTTAAACGATAACGTACATTTCTCTCTGAGCCTCCACCCCCACGGCGCCGTAATCAAATGGCAGCGTGTTCATCGTTGAGCGGTAGCATTGTTCGGCTACCAATCAATGACCTGCCTCAGTCCGCCGGCCCTTTGTCACGGGGCTCCTCCAGTTGACTGCACGTCTCTCCTCTGAGGAATACTCAGAGACTCTGAAGAATACTCAGAGACTCTGAGGAATACTCAGAGACTCTGAAGATACTCAGAGACTCTGAGGAATACTCAGAGACTCTGAAGAATACTCAGAGACTCTGAGGAATACTCAGAGACTCTGAAGGATACTCAGAGACTCTGAGGAATACTCAGAGACTCTGAAGAATACTCAGAGACTCTGAAGAATACTCAGAGACTCTGAAGGATACTCAGAGACTCTGAAGAATACTCAGAGACTCTGAAGAATACTCAGAGACTCTGAAGAATACTCAGAGACTCTGAGGAATACTCAGAGACTCTGAAGGATACTCAGAGACTCTGAAGAGTTCCACGGATGGATTTATGGAAAGTAAAAGCTTGAAGTGAAAGTGTTTGAGGAATGTGTGTCCTGCTTTATGTGCGTGTGTACTGTAGTGCTGCGTGCCTGGACTCACGTTCAGGTTCAGGTCCGGACTAGGGCTGCAACAAACGACTAATTTGATAATCGATTAATGAAACGATTAATCGACTATTCGGACTATTACTGTACGCCTTGCACAATTTCTCAAACGCTCTTATTAGCCATCAACTTTTAGATGTAGCTTGAGGTTGTTTTAGGCATGTGGAAACTAACAATGAAGACAATACAGATGAATACTTGATTCCAAAATACATATATTATTGAAATAACTTAAATTGTGAACAAAACTAACATTGCTTTTTATTCAATTAAATAAATAATATTTCACATCAAAAGAAACAACAGTGTTTTAACAAATCGTATTAAATAATCTGATGACAGAACTGTGAACAGAATAGCTGAAACTTTAACAAACTAAATAATAATAATAATATATAATATTTTTATAGCGCCTTTCAGGAAACCCAAGGTCGCTTTACAAGTCGGGTAGGGGGGGGGAGTAGGGGAAAAAGGCAGACAGGTTAAGGGGGGGGGGGGAAGTAGCGGTGGGGGATGCCACCAGGGGCGCCGCCAGGGATTTTGGGCCCCATGGAAATATATCACATTGGGCCCCACCACCAGGCACAGGCCACTTTGTTTATAAATTACCGGAGGTTCCCCACCCCTGCTTTAATATAATAACATTAGTATTAATATCAAAACCAAAATGTCTGATGATTAACATTTTGTTTACAGACTGATTACTCAATGCTTCAAACTGTCCATCATCCTAAATAGACTAAAAGCAGTTTTTTTGTTTTATATAGATCATTGGCTATGTGGGAAAATACTGCGTTTGAAATGTATAATTTAAATTAGATTTAAATTATACATTATACAGCTAGATTAGTTAGCTTTTTTTATATATATATATATTGTATTCCAGTCTCCCTTCAGATATGTTAAGTGGCATGTCATTCAACACAATGCTGCTCACCTCCTTCAGTTGGGAGAAAAGCTGGTTCAGGTTCAGCCTTATGGGGGGACAGGGCTGCTGAGCCTAGATGGATCTGTGGGTCCTGGCCCCAGGGGGGGGGGGACAACTGATTTAGTATGAATAGGCGCTAAAAATGTGCCTGCATTTATTAAAGGTAGGGAAGAATGGAGAACAGCTCGAGTGAAAGTACACAACCGAAAAAAATCTGCCCCTTCCTTCAGAGTTCCTCACAGAGCCCCTCCTCCAACACACACGAACGCGCACATGACCAATGAGGGCACGAGATAAGCTTGTGCCCAGATGGAAGGCTGACAGGCAGATGGAAGTCGTTTTTCCAAAAGTCCAGTCATTTTTGCCGGGCCAGCTCAGATGATTGGTCGTGCTTTTTACAGCGCCACGGCTTCCACAGATGACATTTTTGTTGTATTATTATTGTCAAAGCATTTTATATATTCATTGCTATCGGATGTTAAGAGCATTCATATGGAATATAATAGGGGTGTAACGGTTCACAAACATTCGGTTCGGTACGTACCTCGGTTTTTAGATCACGGTTCGGTTCGGTACGTTTTCGGTACAGCAGAAAATTATCACAAAACATAACATATTTTTTTTAAATTATTATTAAACTGTGAATAATGTATTCACTCAAATAAATACAAAAATATAAAACAAACATTAAGGTGCAGCATTTCGATTAACTGAAATAATCTGTATTTGAACTTTACTGTACTAGTACTCACAAAACATAAAATATTAGTTTTGGGTTTTTAATTATTATTAAACTATGAATATTCACTCAAATAAATATAAATATAAATAACATCAAGGTGCAGCTTTTCGATTAACTGAAATCATCTGTATTTGAACTGTACTGCCTAAGCAGCCAGTTTGACATTAGGACTTGCTTCTCATTGTATTTTCATGTTTTTTTAAAGAAGATGAACTTGTCCACATTGCTTGCCGAAAGGGCAGATCTGCTGGCACTAGCAACGTCTCCTGCCGTGGAGAACACACCCTCTCTAGGGACAGAGGTAGCAGATACAGCCAGGTAGCGCTCTGCTACCATGGCAACATAAGGATATTTGCCGTTTGTAATAGCTTTGGCTCGGTCTGAACTCTCTGCGAGTGGTGGAGGCTACATGCTAGCGGGAGTTGGGTTTGCACTTCAGTCTTTTGGTACCGGTGATATTCACGTTCAGGTGATGCCTTTTCAAGAGTGTGCACGTTTGATGTATTTCCAGCCGCGTAACCAATGTTAGTCGAACAATGCCGACAAACAGCTTTGGTTCGGTCCACCTGTCTTTGTCCGTCATCCTTGTTCGTAACTGCGAAACCAAAATGTTCCCAAACCGGAGACTTCAATGATGCTGGAGGATTTTCGAGCTCAACTTTATCTGCGTTCGCCATTTCGACAGTTCCTCAAATTACTGACTGCATGTGAACGCATCCCTCTGACCAGCTCGTCCAATGAAATGACTTGCTCGCTCTATGACGCGTTGAACACAATGGGAGCAAATTACTCTGAATGCTGCGACGCAGCACCTGAGATTACTTCCAAGAAGTTGTTCACGTTCTCAATTTTTTACGTTTAACGTTATATGCGTTCGGTACACTTCGGTACACATGTGTACCGAACCGAAGGGCCCGTACCGAATAATTTCGGTACGGGTACGTGTACCGTTACACCCCTACTGGCTTTTGACCCCCGATCGACATGGTTGGACCACAGAGCTTGGGTTCTGAGAGTCCTTACGGTACGTCCACAGCAGCGTTAAAAACATCTTCCAACGCTTCTTGAATGGGGTGACGTCACTTTGCCTCACTTTTCGCCCAACTGCATTGTGGGAAGCAAAGCGGAGATTTCCAGGCATCTCAAGATTCAAAAGCTGAGCAATGTTCAACTTTTGTATCTTCTGAAGCTTTCGGTGGAAGCGTCAGCCAATCAAATCATAGGCCAGCACAAGCTCTAGCCAATCAAACCGCTGCTTGTGGTGTCAGGGGCGGAGATTCATGTGATTGGTCGAGCTTTAGAGACGCCCACCGGCAAGCTCTTTCCAAAGCTGCTGTGTGGACGTACCGTTAGTGTGGGGAAACTTCTGAAGCAATGGAGACAGGACTCAGAGACTCGAGGAGAGCTGGAGCTCTGATGGAGTCAGGACTCAGAGACACGAGGAGAGCTGGAGCTCTGATGGAGTCAGGACTCAGAGACACGAGGAGAGCTGGAGCTCTGATGGAGTCAGGACTCAGAGACACGAGGAGAGCTGGAGCTCTGATGGAGTCAGGACTCAGAGACACGAGGAGAGATGGAGCTCTGATGGAGTCAGGACTCAGAGACACGAGGAGAGCTGGAGCTCTGATGGAGTCAGGACTCAGAGACACGAGGAGAGCTGGAGCTAAACATGATGGACCCTGGATCTAACTCGAGCTCTCGTCCACAGGAAAGAACGTTTCCAGGGATCCTACGACCCTAAAAAGAAGGGCTTCTCGATGTCCCTGAACAATAAACTATCTCATGGCGGCTTGCGCTCGGCCATAAGCTGCAACAACGACGCGCCCAAGCTGCCCCGCCTTAAGAGAGATACCAAGGCTGCAGACCTGTGCCGTGGGAGAGGAGACGGTGGGAGGAGAACATCATGAACCGTGTAGAGGGTGAATACCTCAGCTAATGATTCCCTCACAGCTAAAGTCTTTTGAAGACTACATCAGGGCAGACTTTGTAATTTGGAGCAAAGCAAATGACCCGTAAAACAGTTTTTCCAATTAAGTTGTCGAGCATTTTACATTTCTTTCAGCATGATGGTGATTTTCTGATTTGGAAAAACTGCGGAGACAGAAATGAGGGGAGGGAATCGTGGAGTCCGGTGCTCCCTGGAGACTGCTCCGGAGCAGAGCCCATCAAAATGACATCTCCCTATTCAGATCGGCTCGCGCGTTCGACACGCGGCTAAACACGGAGATAAGGCCAGACCGCGCCAGTGTCACACGCTTGGCTTGGAAGGAGAAGCCAATCACGGAGGACAATCTATTCCCAAAGCTGCCAGTCACCGCCTCGCCGTCACCTCGGCACACAGCGGCGTCCGAACACCATTTCCATATCATTATTCCCACGACCCACCTTTCACCACCGCTTGACGGCAACATAGTTACACAGATAAATAAAGTTAATATGTGGACGGGTGAAGAGAAGCTAATGGGATCGAGTGTAGGCAGCAGCAAGTGCTTTGTGATTGTGTGAATGTTCGTTGTCGCCTTGCCTCTCGGAGAGCAGCGGGCGCCACTCGGGGACATTAGCTCCCTTTGTGGAGACAGAAGCAATCAATCACCGATAAGTAGAGAAGTGATTTCATACAATGTGGATTTCTCTCGCTCCAAGTCCTGCTTCTCCAACGTGGGTCTGAACGCTGCGATCAAACACTTTGCCTTTTGAGAAACTCGTCCCCTCATCAAGACCAGCGGCTGTTCCCGGAAGACGCCCCGCCGTGAAGTTAAAAGCCTCCGAGTTTCACAGAAACGCTGCTGTGACGGCGACATGCCCCTTTTAGAATTCTTAACATATGATTTGAGAATAAAGCAGCCTTCACAGCCGTCACTCACGTCCTTCCAACATGCTCCTTAAACCCAGTGCCTTTCATTAAAGCCATGTCAGCGGGGGATATGTTAGTCTTTCACACGCACTAAGACGGACATGACGTGCACTCTGAAGTCACTCAGACATGGAGCTACTAACTAAAGAAGGGACAGCTCGTGGTAGAACATGTTTCACATCGCGCTTCACTTTATATGGAACACTGACTATCTTTTGTGAGAAGTTCAAATTGTATAAATTATACTTTTTGGCTTCAATACCCTGAAAAATGGCCCAATATTCCTTTAGATTTCAAACAGCTTTAAAGTGTCCCTTAGGTTCCCTTTCCAGTAGTAGAGTGTTATATACATGTAGGTTTTAGTGCATGTAAATGGCTACAAAGTGCTCAAATCAAATGATGAATCCATCAATGAATCCTTGATTGACTTTTGATAGTTGCCTGTTCTACAACATCGTCTAAATTGTGTTGTTTAGTTTTGTGTTTTGTGTACCTTGCACGGCGACCTTGAGAGCCTTGAAAAGTATTCACTTCCTGCATGTCATGGGCCGTTTCTCAATGTCGAGTACACCTGCTGCAGAGCCACTCTTTCAAGCATGCTACGTCATCAAGTGGCGCCGAAGGACTCTTTAAATGCAGGTTAAACGCCCAGCATTCGGCGCCACTCGATGACGTAGCATACTTGAAATAGTGGCTCTGCAGCAGGTGTACTCGACACGGAGAAACGGGACACGAGTGAAGAGGGACACGAGTGAAGAGGGACACGAGTGAATAGGGACACGAGTGAATAGGGACACGAGTGAAGAGGGACACGAGTGAATAGGGACACGAGTGAAGAGGGACACGAGTGAGGAGGGGACACGAGTGAAGAGGGACACGAGTGAAGAGGGACACGAGTGAGGAGGGACACGAGTGAAGAGGGACACGAGTGAATAGGGACACGAGTGAATAGGGACACGAGTGAATAGGAACACGAGTGAAGAGGGACACGAGCGAAGAGGGACACGAGTGAGGAGGGACACGAGTGAATAGGGACACGAGCGAAGAGGGACACGAGCGAAGAGGGACACGAGCGAAGAGGGACACGAGCGAAGAGGGACACGAGCGAGGAGGGACACGAGTGAAGAGGGACACGAGTGAGGAGGGACACGAGTGAAGAGGGACACGAGTGAAGAGGGACACGAGTGAAGAGGGACACGAGTGAATAGGGACACGAGTGAATAGGGACACGAGTGAATAGGGACACGAGTGAAGAGGGACACGAGTGAAGAGGGACACGAGTGAAGAGGGACACGAGTGAGGAGGGACACGAGTGAAGAGGGACACGAGTGAAGAGGGACACGAGTGAGGAGGGACACGAGTGAAGAGGGACACGAGCGAAGAGGGACACGAGTGAGGAGGGACACGAGCGAATAGGGACACGAGCGAAGAGGGACACGAGCGAAGAGGGAACGAGCGAAGAGGGACACGAGCGAAGAGGGACACGAGCGGAGGGACAGAGCGAGGGACACGAGCGAAGAGGGACACGAGCGAGGAGGGACACGAGTGAAGAGGGACACGAGTGAAGAGGGACACGAGTGAATAGGGACACGAGTGAATAGGGACACGAGTGAAGAGGACGAGGTGAAGACGAGTGAAGAGGGACACGAGTGATAGAGGGACACGAGTGAGGAGAGTGAAGAGGGACACGAGTGAGAGACGAGTGAAGAGGGACACGAGGACGAGTGAAGAGGGACACGAGTGAGAGTGAGGGACACGAGTGAAGAGGGACACGAGTGAGTGAATAGGGACACGAGTGAAGAGGGACACGAGTGAATAGGGACACGAGTGATAGACAGAGGAAGACGAGTGAAGAGGGACACGAGTGAATAGGGACACGAGTGAATAGGGACACGAGTGAATGGGACACGAGTGAAGAGGGACACGAGCGAAGAGGGACACGAGTGAGAGGGACACGAGCGAATAGGGACACGAGTGAAGAGGGACACGAGTGAAGAGGGACACGAGTGAAGAGGAGAGGACACGAGTGAAGAGGGACACGAGTGAATAGGGACACGAGTGAAGAGGGACACGAGTGAAGAGGGACACGAGTGAAGAGGGACACGAGTGAAGAGGGACACGAGTGAGGAGGGACACGAGTGAAGAGGGACACGAGTGAGTGAAGAGGGACACGAGTGAAGAGGGACACGAGTGAAGAGGGACACGAGTGAAGAGGGACACGAGTGAAGAGGGACACGAGTGAAGAGGGACACGAGTGAGAGGGACACGAGTGAAGAGGGACACGAGTGAAGAGGGACACGAGTGAAGAGGGACACGAGTGGAGGGACACGAGTGAAGAGGGACACGAGTGAAGAGGGACACGAGTGAGGAGGGACACATGTCTACGTCAATGCGAAAGCTGTGAAACAAACCGCTAGTTTTGTTTAGGGGTTTCCATGACATCATCTTCACTGAAATGCCAAGTCTTCCTCGTTAAGGTTTTATAGTATTCGTGGACTTTTATAGATTCAATTGTGCTCAATTTTCTCACGAGCTTAGATGACTTCCTGTGCTTAGTCGTAAAGAACATTTCTAGTCTCATATATATACTCATCATCTTAAAGCATCATGGGTATCTCCTCAATAAACACCCAGTATTCGTGTGTCCCCCCTCTGTGACGATGAATGAATAACTAAGACATTAAGACGTACTTTTATGAATGGAAATTCAGTTCTTCACTGTTTGTATTAACACGTGCACAAACAAGACGTACACACATGCGCTATGGGAGGAATGCTTTAGAGCACTGAAGCCGATCTGAAGACTTGTTTCGATGCAGACCTACGCAGGTGTGAAAGTGGTATCCGACTGCTGCCGCTATCCATAATGGAAACGTGCGGACATGTGTCTGACAGCTGCTGACCACGAGAGCTCCAGCTGTGGGCGACTTCTCTCTGCTGACGAGCGCTGCCGTACATCGTGTTTTTCTGAACGCCGTTGTAAACAGCCCACTCAGGGACTTCGCCTATTTCACTGACACACACAATGTGAAGCACACGAGTACTCCACCGGTCCATCGTGTGACGATGCTGCGACGTGCTGAGTCAGCGTTACTCATGCACCGCAGCTTGTGTTTGGATTGGAGAGATTTCTCCCTCTCCATCACCCTCTTCACTTTGCCTACACACACACACACACACACAACACACACACACACACCACACACACACACCACACACACACACACACACACACACACACACAACACACACACACACACACACACACCACACACACACACACACACACACACACACACACACACACACACACACACACACACACACACACACACCACACACACACACACACAACACACAACACACACACACACCACACAACACACACCACGTGATTACGCACTCCGCCCACAGACATCCCTCACAAATACTCTTCGCTCGCGGCCATTAGAGTCCCCTGAGCTCGTTCGCTTGTACCTCCGCGGTCCCGTAGACCTGCGTAGCCAGTACTCGTTATAATGGGTGTTTCCCTGCTCCCCCGAATGATGTTTTCATTATGTACGGTCACAGACAGCCGGGCGAGCCGATTCATAACGGTTTCTCCCTGCCATTTTATTCCTCACATTCACATCAGTAAATTAACGCTGACCTCACGACGCGGTATATCACGGGGAAACCACTGCGCGCCGTCTCTCTCCGTGACCGGGGCTTCTTAAGCTGTTGTCGTAAAGAATGGTTTATCGATCCTCCCCGCTGACGCTTTAATAAGTGCTTTGCATACTGATATACAACCTGAACATCAGCAGGAGAGGACTCTTTAAAGTAGAGACACTACATACTGATATAAATCTCTCCAATCTCCAATAGGAACCTATTGCGGTGAGCAAGTTGCACGTTGTAAACTTCCGGTTGTTGTTGTTGTCATCTCCGGGTATCCCGTGTGCCTGTTCTGTTGCTGATAGCTATTAACTTAACTTAATCGATCGTTTTAAAACTCTATTGATCACGGCAACTGCCTGACGTTGTAATCACACGTTACTCACAGCTTAAGCACTCACAACTCTCCTTCCTCTTTAGCGACTGTAACTCCACAGTTGCCTACACTCTTTTCGGTTTGCTAACGGTAGCTACTTAGCTTGATAGCTAGCCATGGCTCTTTCTCCCACCTTCTGGTGCTATTCCTGCTCTTCCTGTCTCATGTTTGGTTACTTCCCGGCCTCCCTTACTGGTAAGGATACATGTGTTAATGTAGTATAGTTTGTTAGGTTGGAGGCGGGAATCATAGCCATAGAAAAGCCCGGCTCCGCATATTAGAAGTAACTCAGCTAAGTAAAGCCCATGTTAGAATGTGCGGACCGGCAAAAGGTAGCTCCCTCTTAGGCCGTCCCCCGGCAACTCCCGAGCAGCAGGGAGACTGGGTGACTGTTCAGAAGGGGCATAACGCGAAACCCCCAGGTCCCCACCAACCCGTTCACGTATCTAACAGATTATTCCCACTCAGCGAGACACCCGCTGAGAAGCCAACTCTGGTTATTGGTAGCTCTATTATGAGACACGTGAATTTAGAGACCGAAGCCTCACAGTCCACATGCATTCCGGGGGCCAGAGCGGGCGACGTTGAGGCGCATCTTAAAACTGCTGGCTAAAGATAAACGTAAATACAGTAGGATTGTTATTCACGTCGGTGGTAATGATGTTCGTTTACGCCAATCAGAATGCACCAAACTTAATGTGGAGTCGGTGTGTAGTTATGCGAAAACAATGTCGGACACCGTAATCTTCTCTGGTCCCCTCCCCAATCTGATCAATGATGACATGTATAGCCGCATATCATCATTTCAGCGCTGGTTGTCTTGGTGGTGCCCAGCAAACAATGTGGGCTTCGTAAATAATTGGACAAGCCTTCTGGGAAAACCTGGTCTGATTAAGAGAGACGGCATTCACCCTACTTTGAAAGGTGCAGATTCTCATTTCGGCAAACATTTCAGGGCTTTGTGGGACGTAATCCATGACAAACTGGAGTTGAGACCAGGAGGCAGAGTCGCAGTCTTACACACTCTTCTCTGGCGCTCTCTCCTAGGCAGTCACCCATAGGAATCCCGAACCCAATAAATACCCAATATTAGCGGTGTGTGTGTCTGCCCAAGGACAATTTAAGGTAAAACCTAATAGAGGTGTCATACATAATAACCTAATAAAAGTAAATGTAACAACTACTACAGTGCAACAAAACAGGAAGATTAAATGTGGTCTCTTAAACATAAGATCTCTAGCATCTAAAGCAATATTGGTAAATGATTTAATATCAGATTATAATATTGATATATGCTGTCTCACTGAAACTTGGTTGAGACATGAAGAATATGTCAGCATAAATGAGGCCACTCCACCCAGCCATGTCAACACTCATATTGCTCGAGGCACGGGCCGAGGAGGTGGAGTTGCAGCAATCTTTGACTCAAGTTTACTTATCAATACTAAACCAAAATGTAATTATACCTCTTTTGAAAGCCTCGTTTTTAGTCTTACGCATCCGACCTGGAAAACTTTGCAGCCAATCTTATTTGTTACAGTGTAACCGTGCACCAGGTCCTTATTCAGAATTCTTATCAGAATTCTCTGAGTTTTTATCAACTTTGGTTCTTAAAACAGACAAAGTAATTATCGTAGGTGACTTTAATATTCATGTTGACGATGATAAAATAGCCTTACTGTTGCATTTAACTCTATATTAGATTCTGTTGGTTTCTGTCAGAGTGGTAAATAAACCAACCCACTGTTATAATCACACTCTCGACCTTGTTCTGACTTATGGTATTGAAATTGAGCAACTATTAGTCGAACCGCATAATCCTGCTTTTATCCGACCATTTCTTAGTAACTTTGAAGTACTGTTACTAGACTACAAGCATTAGTCAAAAGCTCTTGCAGCAGAAACCTATCTGTTAGTGCTATAGCCAATTTAAGGAAGAGATTCAACCAATACTTAACTCGATAGCATGTCTGCATGTAGGGGAGGAAACTTATACAAAATGTACACCACCCCAAATTGATCATGTTGTTGATAGTGCTATAGATGCGCTGCGAATAAAATTAGACCTCTGTTGCTCCTTTGAAAAAGAAGAAAATAAAACAACATAGATTAGCTCCATGGCATAATGCCGAAACCCGCAAAATAAAGCAAAAGTCTAGACAACTTGAAAGGATATGGCGTTCCACTAAACTTGAAGAATCTCGTTTAAATTGGCATATTACTCTCAATGAATATAAGAAAGCACTGCGTAAAGCGAGAGCAGCCTACTACTCTTCATTAATAGATGAGAAATAAGAATAATGCAAGATTCTTTTCAGCACTGTAGCCAGGCTGACAGAGAGCCACAGCTCGATTGAGCCGTCTATTTCCCTTAGCACTCAGTAGTAATGATTTTATGTGCTTTTTTAAACGATAAAATTGTTACTCTTAGAAACAAAATTAATGACCTCTTGCCTTCGACCATATAGTATTATCAACAGCTCCCGGAAACGTAAGTTCTAATATTACACCTAGATAGTAAACTAGAATGCTTTTCAGCCATAAACCTTGAACAATTACATTCAATGATTCTCTCTTCTAAACCATCAACGTGCATGTTAGACCCAATTCCACTAAGCTGTTGAAGGAAGTTTTTCCATTAATTAGCACTTCTTTATTAAATATTATGAATATGTCTTTATTATCAGGCTATGTTCCACAATCATTCAAAGTAGCAGTGATAAAACCGCTTCTTAAAAAGCACAACCTCGATCCAGAGGTTTTAGCCAACTATAGACCTATTTCTAATCTTCCGTTCCTCTCAAAAATTCTTGAGAAAGTGGTCGCAAAACAGCTGTGTGATTACTTAAAAAACAATGATTTATTTGAAGATTTTCAGTCTGGGCTTTAGAACACATCATAGCACAGAGACAGCTCTCGTTAAAGTCACAAGTGATATTCTAATGGCCTCGGACAGGGGACTTGTCTCTATTCTTGTTTTGCTCGATCTCAGTGCTGCATTTGATACTATCGACCATGATATCCTATTGCAAAGACTAGAGCACTTAGTTGGCATACAGGGAACTGCTTTAGGCTGGTTTAGGTCCTATCTATCTGAACGCTCTCAGTTTGTACGTGTTTAACGATGAATCTTCCACGCAAACCAAAGTTAGCCATGGAGTGCCACAGGGCTCAGTGCTCGGACCTATTTTGTTCACATTATATATGCTTCCGTTAGGCAATATTATAAGGAATCATTCTGTAAACTTTCATTGTTATGCGGATGATACTCAACTATATTTATCAATCAAGCCTGATGAAAATTAATCATCTAATAAAATTCAAGACTGCCTTAAGGACTTAAAAACGTGGATGACCTTAAACTTTTTGATGTTAAACACGACCAAAACTGAAGTTATTGTACTTGGCCCGAAGAATCTACGAAACAAATTATCTAAAGACATACTAACTATGGATGGCATTAATTTGGCCTCCAGTGAGACTGTAAGGAATCTTGGTGTTATATTTGATCAGGATTGATCCTTTAACGCCCACATAAAATCAATTTCAAGGACCGCCTACTTCCATCTACGTAACATTGCAAAAATCAGGCATATCTTGCCTCAAAACGATGCAGAGAACTAGTCCATGCATTGTTACTTCTAGGCTGGATTATTGTAACTCTTTATTATCAGGGAGTACCAAGAAGTCAATCAAGTCGCTTCAGCTGATTCAAATGCTGCGGCTCGTGTACTAACCAGAGTTAGGAAAAGGGACCACATTACTCCTGTTCTGGCTGCCTTACACTGGCTCCCTATAGAACACAGGATAGAATTTAAAATTCTTCTTCTCGCCTACAAAGCCCTTAATGGGCAGGCGCCATCTTACCTTAAAGAACTCATTAAACCCTACTGTCCTACTAGGGCATTGCGTTCCAAGAATGCAGGGTTGTTGGTTGTTCCTAGAATCTTTAAAAGTACAATGGGAGCCAGAGCCTTTTCTTATCAAGCTCCACATTTGTGGAATCAGCTTCCAGTTTGTGTTCGGGCGGCAGACACCCTATCCGTTTTTTAAGAGTGCGCTTAAGACCTTCCTTTTTGATAAAGCTTATAGTTAGGGCTGATTAGATTCAGCCCCTAGTTTTGCTGATATAGGCTTAGTTTGTCGGGGGACATCTTACTTCTTCCTTCTCTCTGTCTATACCCGTGTACACTCATGTTCCGATTAACCCAGCTTCCCCAAATGTCTTTCTTTTGGTGTCTATATACGCTGGGATCCGGAGTCATGGATGATCCTGCGGTCCTGTGTCCTGGATCGCGAGCGCTGGATCTTGAGTCGTGGCTGTGGTCCTGGATGGATATCCTCGTGGATTCATCTTCCTATTATACACACATGCATTCCCAAACATCTGGACTACCTATGTTGCAAATGTATTATCTTTTCAATTTACACACGGCATCTATTGCACGTCTGTCCGTCCTGGGAGAGGGATCCCTCCTCTGTTGCTCTCCCTGAGGTTTCTCCCATTTTTCCCTTAAACTGGGTTTTCTTGGAAGTTTTTCCTTGTACGATGTGAGGGTCTAAGGACAGAGGGTGTCGTATTGTCATACTGATATTCTGTACACACTGTGAAGACCACTGAGACAAATGTAACATTTGTGATATTGGGCTATATAAATAAACATTGATTGATTGATTGATTGATATACACCTGAACATCAGCAGGAGAGGACTCTTTAAAGTAGAGACACTACATACTGATATACACCTGAACATCAGCAGGAGAGGACTCTTTAAAGTAGAGACACTACATACTGATATACACCTGAACATCAGCAGGAGAGGACTCTTTAAAGTAGAGACACTACATACTGATATACACCTGACAGCAGCTGGAGAGGACTCTTTAAAGTAGAGACACTGCATACTGATATACACCTGAACATCAGCAGAGAGGACTCTTTAAAGTAGAGACACTACATACTGATATACACCTGAACATCAGCAGGAGAGGACTCTTTAAAGTAGAGACACTACATACTGATATACACCTGAACATCAGCAGGAGGGACTCTTTAAAGTAGAGACACTACATACTGACTTACACCTGAAACTCAGCAGCAGAGGACTCTTTAAAGTAGAGACACTACATACTGAGATACACCTGAACATCAGCAGCAGAGGACTCTTTAAAGTAGACCACTACATACTGATATACACCTGAACATCAGCAGGAGAGGACTCTTTAAAGTAGAGACACTACATACTGATATACACCTGAACATCAGCAGGAGAAGGACTCTTTAAAGTAGAGACACTACATACTGATATACACCTGAACATCAGCAGAGAGGACTCTTTAAAGTAGAGACACTACATACTGATATACACCTGAACATCAGCAGGAGAGGACTCTTTAAAGTAGAGACACTACATACTGATATACACTGAACATCAGCAGGAGGGACTCTTTAAAGTAGAGACACTACATACTGATATACACCTGAACATCAGCAGGAGAGGACTCTTTAAAGTAGATCACTACATACTGATATACACCTGAACATCAGCAGGGAGAGGACTCTTTAAAGTAGAGACACTACATACTGAATACACCTGAACATCAGCAGGAGAGGACTCTTTAAAAGTAGAGACACTACATACTGATATACACCTGAACATCAGCAGGAGAGGACTCTTTAAAGTAGAGACACTACATACTGATATACACCTGAACATCAGCAAGGAGAGGACTCTTTAAAGTAGAGACACTACATACTGGATATGCACCTGAACATCAGCAGGAGAGGACTCTTTAAAGTAGAGACACTACATACTGATATACACCTGAACATCAGCAGGAGAGGACTCTTTAAAGTAGAGACACTACATACTGATATACACCTGAACATCAGCAGGAGAGGACTCTTAAAGTAGATACACTACATACTGATATACACCTGAACATCAGCAGGAGAGGACTCTTTAAAGTAGAGACACTACATACTGATATACACCTGGAACATCAGCAGGAGAGGACTCTTTAAAGTAGAGACACTACATAGATTACACCTGACATCAGCAGGAGAGGACCTCTAAAGTAGAGACACTAATACTGATATACACCTGGACATCAGCAGGAGAGGACTCTTTAAAGTAGAGACACTACATACTGATATACACCTGAACATCAGCAGGAGAGGACTCTTTAAAGTAGAGACACTACATACTGATATACACCTGAACATCAGCAGGAGAGGACTCTTTAAGTAGAGACACTACACATGATAACACCTGAACATCAGCAGGAGAGGACTCTTTAAAGTAGAGACACTACATACTGATTACAGCTGAACCATAAGCAGGAGAGGACTCTTTAAAGTAGAGACACTACATACTGATAGACACCTGAACCATCAGCAGGAGAGGACTCTTTAAAGTAGAGACACTACACACTGATATACACCTGAACATCAGCAGGAGAGGGACTCTTTAAAGTAGGACACTACATGACTGATATACACCTGAACATCAGCAGAGGGACTCTTTAAAGTAGAGACACACACACTGATATACACCTGAACATCAGCAGGAGAGGACTCTTAAAGTAGATACACTACCACTGATATACACCTGAACATCAGCAGCAGAGGACTCTTTAAGTAGAGACACTACATACTGATATACACCTGAACATCAGCAGGAGAGGACTCTTAAAGTAGAGACACTACATACTGATATACACCTGAACATCAGCAGGAGAGGACTCTTTAAAGTAGAGACACTACATACTGAATACACTAACATCAGCAAGAGGGACTCTTTAAAGTAGAGACACTACATACTGATGTACACCTGGACATCAGCAGGAGAGGACTCTTTAAAGTAGAGACACTACATACTGAAGTACACCAGAACATCAGCAGGAGAGGACTCTTTAAAGTAGAGACCCTGATAGGATAGGGCCCCTTTAAGCACCATAGGGTAAGACCAGGGCTTACTGTACATACGGCTCATGTTCCGCGTCCTCCATGCAGCTTGGAAGTAGAGTGCGGAGACTCAGCCTCGATGATTACATATGCATCCAAAGAAAAGCAAAGCAGCAGGTACCTCATATCAAACCCGTCCACTTGAATAACGTCTTTCCGTTTGCTCCGGGTAGGAACAGGCGGAATTCAATCAGGGAGATCCACGGGCCGGTGCCGAGCCTCCCTGAGTGAGATCGATGGCCTGAAAAGCTCCCCGGTGCCACGTGTTATCCCCCGTCCTGTTTCCACTCCTCTTCAGGGACTGTGTGGGGGGGGTCCAGAGGCATCGTTGTATCCCAGAGGACGCCCAGACCCACCGCAATAACACACTTCATGACGACGGAAAGTTCCTCCGACTCGCAGAGAGCTGATGGATGGATGTCGTAAATCATTCTTGAGAGAACTGGGGGAAACGCCGCGGGGTGGCGGACTCCCGAAGTCCTGCTTTCTAAAATCAACGATAGAAGCCAGGCTTCAAGTCCCCGACGACGTCTATAACCAGAAGCATCTCCGTATCCAAAGGAAGACACATCTCAATCACACATGTTGTGACTGAACGTGATTGATATTGATATATGGACGTCTAGAATCCTTCTTCTGATGGCACTGATCCTTTTTCACATCCTGGTCTTTAGAGGACTTCAACTGTGGCTCGTTCTTGCAAAACAACAGCTGATCAGATGTTGTTTACTCACGACGTCTGAGGTTCAATCAAATGGTTTTCTATTGGATATAAATACATCGACATGCAAAGCAGGAAATGGAAAGCAGTCTGCTGATGAGTTACTGATTATGTGACACATAAACAGAGGAGATGAGTTATGTTCAGCGACTGCAACGTTATATTTAAAGTAATGCTGTCAAAATTATCGCGTTAACGGCGGTAATTAATTTTTTTAATTAACTGCATTAAAAATATTTAACGCATTTACCGCATGTGCAGAATGGCCCGCCCCATACATCCCACCAGTGGCAGCGCCAGGGTATGGCTGGGGTAGGCTACACCCAGAAGAAGTTTTAATTATTTTATTGAACAATTATTTGTTTAATTGAAGAACAAAAACATGGAGGAGTGCACAGTGCCTGTAGGGCTGTGGTCTCAATAGCCATGCAGTAGCAGTGTGCTGTGGCGTGGATATTCAAGTGTCCTTGAAGGGCATCTGTTTTCTTTTAGTCAAGATTATGCTTAAATATAGTTTCCCCCAACTCTATGTAAGTTCCCTTTGAAGACTGAGCCTTCAATTTAGAACATTCCCAGTTTATTCCCATGGAAAGTTTCTGTCTTTGAAAATTCCTGGAATTTTTGCAACCCTATATACAAGTGTTTTTTGTTTTTGTTTTTTATTATTTATTTTGTTATAATTATTAATTTGAGTGAGAAAAAAAAAAGAAAATATATATATTTTTGTTTCTGACATGTTCAATACATCATTTGCAAATTGCAATGTTATGGATGTCCTGAGTTCAGGTGTTCATTGTGCTTATTTTTTAAATGTATTGAACATGTCAGAAATAAAAACATACAACAATAATATATATATAATAATATATATATAATATATACTATATAATCCTGTTTCCTCCTCCCTAAATCCTGTTTCCTCCTCCCTAAATCCTGTTTCGTCCTCCCTAAATCCTGTTTCGTCCTTCCTAAATCCTGTTTCCTCCTCCCTATATCCTGTTTTCGTCCTTCCTAAATCCTGTTTCATCCTCCCTAAATCTGTTTCGTCCTTCCTAAATCCTGTTTCCTCCTCCCTAAATCCTGTTTCGTCCTCCCTAAATCCTGTTTCGTCCTCCCTAAATCCGGTTTCCTCCTCCCTAAATCCTGTTTCCTCCTCCCTAAATCCTGTTTCCTCCTCCCTAAATCCTGTTTCCTCCTCCCTAAATCCTGCTTCGTCCTCCCTAAATCCTGTTTCCTCCTCCCTAAATCCTGTTTCCTCGTCCCTAAATCCTGTTTCCTCCTCCCTAAATCCTGCTTCGTCCTCCCTAAATCCTGTTTCAATCCTCCCCTAAATCCTGTTTCGTCCTCCCTAAATCCTGTTTCCTCCTCCCTAATCCTGCTTCGTCCTCCCTAAATCCTGTTTCCTCCTCCCTAAATCCTGTTTCCTCCTCCCTAAATCCTGTTTTCCTCCTCCCTAAATCCTGTTTCGTCCTCCCTACATCCTGTTTCCTCCTCCCTAAATCGTGTTTCCTCCTCCCTAAATCCTCCTCCCTAAATCCTGTTTCCTCCTCCCCTAAATCCTGTTTCCTCCTCCCTAAATCCTGTTTCCTCCTCCCTAAATCCTGCTTCCTCCTCCCTAAATCCTGTTTCCTCCTCCCTAAATCCTGTTTCGTCCTCCCTAAATCCTGTTTCCTCCTCCTCCCTAAATCCTGTTTCCTCCTCCCTAAATCCTGTTTTCCTCCTCCCTAAATCCTGCTTTTTGAAATCAACGATAGAAACAGAAGTAAATCCATGATGAAATCCATAACCTCTAGAGAGGAACGTTCGCCAAGCGCCTCTGTTCTACTAATAACAAAAGGAACATTTTATTCCGTCTCTTACAAATACTCCTGTCTGCACAGACGGGTCGGGATTGATGATGAACATTAATATGACTCTGTGGATAAAGATAGGACAACATTAATGAACTCTGCTTGTAAATAAATGACCAATAGTTCCTCGTGAGAAATAATAAATCGTGTTTACTAACTTGGGACGGACACGCCCTTGCGGTCGCCCTTGGATGATGATAAATGGTGTCTTACTTGTTTTGAAGTGGCTCTACATATAAATCCAAACACTGCAAACATCTCTCTCCCTTCTGTCTTCTGCCCGTGACGCATGCGAAGATATCCAGATGAGGAACAACGGGGAAGACGGTTACTGTGAAAAGCTTTTCAAAGTCCAAAGCCGAAAGATGCACGAGGCTTTTCTTGAAGTGATCGCTAACGTCTGATTGGTCTGTTGATACGGCTGTGTGTCGAGACGAACACGAGAGAGGGCGTGTGCAATTGAAAAAGCTGATCAGACAAATATCTAAAATATGATGAGAAACCAAATCACCAGAGAAGATGTGACAAAAGCGTGTGTGCTTCAAAGTGTCAGTGTGGTTCTTCCTTCAAAGACAGACTGGAGACAGAGACACTGCAAACACAAAAACACACTCGTCATCAGATTTCACAAATCATCGTTTGAACTATAATTGGCAAATATGTATCTTTACACACACACACACACACACACACACACACACACACACACACACACACACACACACACACACACACACACACACACTCATACCATGTATACATCACTTCAGGGGA
>JAMFTG010001548.1:45000-52500 GCA_023974075.1 Chaenocephalus aceratus
TAAATATATATATATTAGGGCTGTCAGTCGATTACAATAGTTCATCGAGATTAATCGCACATTTTTGATCTGTTCTAAATGTTCCTTAGATGGATATTTGTAATACTCTTATCAACATGTGAGAGGACACACATGCTTTATGCTAATGTTTATTATCATTTGAACAATGACAAATATCCTCATGAATATTAAACACAACAACCTGGAACCTCTCTCATACAATACAAATGGTGTGTGTGTGTGTGTGTGTGTGTGTGTGTGTGTGTGTGTGTGTGTGTGTGTGTGTGTGTGTGTGTGTGTGTGTGTGATGGACGCTGCAATCATTGCGCACTATCCGCGCTGAGTGTGCTGCTGAGTGTGCTGACTTCTCCTCCAATGTCCCGCTGTCTGCTTCCTGCATCAAGTCAAGTGCTCGGCGCAGTTGTGGCGAAATGTCGCTGCTCTGTTTTCATTGAAAGCAGCTCCTTCTATCCGTTAGCGCCGCTAGCTAGCACCAGATGCTAACAACAACAATACATATCTCTCTCGCTCGCTCGCTCGGGCCACACACACACACACACACACACACACACACACACACACACACACACACACACACACACACCCTCCCGGTCCTCCCGGTGGCCAGTCGGGGCCTGCCGGTGAGCGTGGAAGTGTGGTCTGCCACAAGCGGGGCTGTCAGAATCAGCTTGTCGATGGTATTTTAAACTCGATGCGCTCTGAAGCTACGGGGCGGCCGAGGGAAAAACAATACACATGCGTTAATCGCGTTAAAAAATAATTAGTGGCGTTAATTATTTGTTTGCGTTAACTCGTTATTAACGCGCTAACTTGACAGCCCTAATATAAGTGTTAACTTAGACTCTGCAGACCGCTCACAGAAACCTGTGTAGACACTACAGGACATGAACCCCCAAAGCAGGACGGCCTCTGTAGGCGTTAGGAGAGAAGCAGACAGAAGCCGTGCTCCCAGAATACTGTGCGCGAGTCTTCAACAAAGCGACACGTGGAGCTTCAAACTAAGTGCTTTCAGAGTTAAGAGACGGAGCCACTTTAGAATCCGCTGGTGGTTTGGTTCATTTTGGGAACGTAGCTTTTAAAAATGCAATTATGGAAACTCACAAAATGATGCGAGTGATTTCACATTGTGGAGCGAGTGCCTCGTGAAGGTCTCTGACTAACTGTGCTTATTGATCAGGAACAATAACAACAAAGCTCTCAGAGTCCTAATTTATTTTGCATTTAGAACATTGTTCAGGTTTCTGGAGGAAGCTCGAGAGCAAGCGGTCAGATGCTTTGCTGCAAATGTGAAAGCTTTGAAAACAATTAGGGGGCCATTACTCCTCAGCGGCAATTTAACATGTGATGTTCTTTCTCTGTCTTTACAGTCACACACACACACACACACACACACACACACACATACACACACACACAGACACACCCACACACACACACGCACGCACAAGCGCACACACCCACACGCACGCACACACACACGCACACGCGCACACACACAGACACACGCACGCACACACACACACACACCACGCACGCACACACACGCGCACACACACAGACACACGCACACACACAGACACACACACGCACACACACGCACCACCACACACACAGGCGCACACACACAGGCGCACACACACAGACACACATGCACGCACACACACAGACACGCACACACACGCGCACACACACACAGGCGCACACACACAGACACACACACACACACGCACGCACACACACACACACACAGGCGCACACACACAGACACACACACACACACGCACGCACACACACACATGCACACAGACACACACACGGACACACACACACGCACACAGACACACACACGCACACACACACAAACAGAGACACACACAGACACACGCACGCACACACACGCACACACAGACAGACACACAGGCACACAGACAGACACACACGCACACACACCACACAAACAGAGACACGCACACACAGACACACACGCACGCACACAGACACACACACGCACACACACGCACGCCTGCCAAGTGATAATCTTTCTTCCTGCATCTAGCGATATGAGCAAAGCTGACTTTTCCACATCAAGATGAGAGCGGAGGAAAAGGCGCTATCAGCCCAGAGAGAGATAAGCGTCGGTGGGCCGCGAGTCCTGTGTGAAGAAACAACAACCCAAAGGTCGCCGGAGCTCGACTTCACAGCAGCGACACGGAGACGCTGAAGGTCAGAGCGACGGAGCGCTAAACGCACCTACAGTTCAGCCAGGTGCCTTTCCTCGTGTTTAACTCTCGACACACGGTTCCTTCGGGGGTTTCGTTCGTGCCAGAATACACATAATAATACATCTTATTGATATCGTGCTTTTCCTGGTGCTCAAGCAAGTAAAGCAGATACATAACAACATGCATATTAGAGTCAAACGATAGCGTATTGGTTGTGACTTCACTTTGAAATAGGGAACATATTCTGAGTTACCTAATATTGAGTTATTTTGACACAATAACCCTCGTGGTTTCGTGTCTTGTTACATCAGAATAGACCGTATGTGTTAGGTGTTATTATGGGAGATGTACTAGTCTTGTGGTATTAGGCTTATCGAGCATATTGAGACCAAAACTCATGGACAACAACTTCCTTAATTACAATAAATCAGCACTGATGAGAGGGAAAAAACTCTTAACTCATGGCCTAGAATACGGTCGTGTAGAATAAGGCATGAATACGTGTTTTCTAACGACTAATAAAGAGCCAATATACTGCTAATATGCAGGTTAATTAGTTGAGTTGGATGTAGAACAGTCAGAATCAATATAGATGTTTTTATTTAAAGTAAATTCAGATTGAAACACGGTAAAGAAATGTAAATTATTGTGTCCGTCCAACAATAAACCATGACTTGTAGTGAACACAGCCTTGAATGATGGTAAGGTCGACTAAAAGCTTTAGGAATCCAAACTACAACATATCATAAGCACCCTGTGTCCAGATTGATGCAAAACAAGTGACCTTTGACCTTTTTAGAGAGGTTTAGCAAATAAAAACACTTCTGGGGTCATTTGGGAGGATTTTCAATAGCCGCGTTCACACTGCGGTGCTTTCCCCACAAAGGTTCATGCGAACTTAGTTCATGATCGCGTTCACACCAAAAAGAGCCGGTACTAAAAGTAGTTCATGCGAACCTTTTGACCCGCTCGAAAGTCCCTGCTCGAGAGCAGGGACTTTCGAGCGGCTCTTTTGTGAGAAAAGAGCTGTATGTCTGATTGGCTGGCGGATTGCAAACCACGCCCCGTAAAACTCCCAAAAAGTGTTGTGAAGCCGCCATTTTATTATCCTCGCATTAGCATTGTTAGCATTAGCATTAGCCCAGCGCAGAAACGCAGAGAGACTAACTTATGGCAACACAAAATAAGCATGGGAGCGGTGGAGATGAGGAGGTGTCGGCGTTCTGGAGATTTACTCGGAAGGCTTCAGTAGAAGCTGCTGGGACTCCCAGCAGCTTCTACTGAAGCCTTCCCCAACTCCGGGGACTTCCGGCCGGGGACTCCGGGTGGCAGTATAGGCCGTGAAGTGGGTTGCGGCCTGCCAGTAAACCCAAAGCAGCAGAAGAAGAAGTGACGTCAGCGGCTTCATTTGCCTCATCCTCCCTCAGGGACTTTCTCCGGTGTGAACGCGATCTGTACTTAGTTCATGAGAACTAAAGAGTTCTCAGGAACCTTTGTGGGAAAAGTACCGCGGTGTGAAAAGCGCCTAATATGTCTGGAACCCATTGGTCGATTTGGGTGATTGACACCTCTTTTATCCGTCAGAGCCAATAGAATCGAAGGGGGTTCCTAACTCCATCTAAACATTATGGTGAATGAGAGTGATGCCCAAAACGGGAAGCTCTCATATGAAAACTAGGTTCATTGCCGTACATGTGATGATGGATTATCAGTGATGGTTCAAAGGGACACAGAGACGTTGGATACAGAGGGTTACCGTGTCGTTAGCATCCAGAAAGGTGACCAGGACAGTAAGAGAGGATGAGAAGCTGAACCTCAGTGATGTACAAGTGGAATATTACTTCCAGTTGGATAAGTGGGGGCCCCTGGGCGCCACACACTGTGGATACAATCATGGAGTTACTGCATCCGATAACACAATAAATGTACTGGATATCGCTTAGCGGTGAAATGGATTTAAATATCCCGGCAGCACTGGGAATCATGCAGATGGAAATTGCAAAAGGTTTTATTGGGTGGGGAGTTTATTCCGCGTGCAGATGAGAAATCTGCGAAAACACAGGACCTCAATTTGAGTTGAAATTGAGTTAAACCGTGAAGAGTTCTTTTACTAAATGAAATCCTGTGTGGATATTCAGCTCAGGGGAGAGAAGTCTCCTGCAGACTGTGAGGTGTGTGTGTGTGTGTGTGTGTGTGTGTGTGTGTGTGTGTGTGTGTGTGTGTGTGTGTGTGTGTGTGTGTGTGTGTGTGTGTGTGTGTGAGTGAATGGTGTGTAACTACAATACAGCAGAGGTGGGAAGTAGTGGAGTACAAATACTTCGTTACTGTACTTAAGTACATTTTTCTTGTATCAGTACTTTACTCCACTACTTATTTTTCTGACGACTTTTGACTGACTTAAATACCTGTACTTTCTACTTCTCACATGTTGAACTCAAATACCTGTACTTTCTACTTCTTACATGTTGAACTCAAATACCTAACTTTCTACTTCTTACATGTTGAACTCAAATACCTGAACTTTCTACTTCTCACATGTTGAACTCAAATACCTGTACTTCTACTCTATCATGTTGAGCTCAAATACCTGTACTTTCTACTTCTTACATATTGAACTCAAATACCTGAACTTTCTACTTCTTACATGTTGAACTCAATACCTGAACTTTCTTACTTCTTACATGTTGAACTCAAATACCTGTACTTTCTACTTCTTACATGTTGAACCCAAATACCTGAACTTTCTACTTCTTACATGTTGAACTCAAATACCTGACTTTCTACTTCTTACATGTTGAAACTCAAATACCTGAACTTTCTACTTCTCTCATGTTGAACCCAAATACCTGTACTTTCTACTTCTCACATGTTGAAACCCAAATACCTGTACTTTCTACTTTTCTCATGTTGAACCCAAATACCTGTACTTTCTACTTCTTACATGTTGAACTCAAATACCTGAACTTTTCTACTTCTCTCATGTTGAACCCAAATACCTGTACTTTCTACTTCTCTCATGTTGAACCCAAATACCTGTACTTTCTACTTCTCTCATGTTGAACTCAAATACCTGTACTTTCTACTTCTCACATGTGAACCCAAATACCTGTACTTTCTACTTCTTACATGTTGAACTCAAATACCTGTACTTTCTACTTATTACATGTTGAACTCAAATACCTGTACTTTCTACTTCTTACATGTTGAACTCAAATACCTGAACTTTCTACTTCTTACATGTTGAACTCAAATACCTGAACTTTCTACTTTCTTACATGTTGAACTCAAATACCTGAACTTTCTACTTCTCACATGTTGAACTCAAATACCTGTACTTTCTACTTCTCTCATGTTGAACACAAATACCTGTACTTTCTACTTCTCACATGTTGAACTCAAATACCTGTACTTTCTACTTCTTACATATTGAACTCAAATACCTGAACTTTCTACTTCTTACATGTTGAACTCAAATACCTGAACTTTCTACTTCTTACATGTTGAACTCAAATACCTGTACTTTCTACTTCTTACATGTTGAACCCAAATACCTGAACTTTCTACTTCTTACATGTTGAACTCAAATACCTGTACTTTCTACTTCTTACATGTTGAACTCAAATACCTGAACTTTCTACTTCTCTCATGTTGAACCCAAATACCTGTACTTTTCTACTTCTCACATGTTGAACCCAAATACCTGTACTTTCTACTTCTCTCATGTTGAAACCCAAATACCTGTACTTTCTACTTCTCACATGTTGAACTCAAATACCTGTACTTTCTACTTCTTACATGTTGAACTCAAATACCTGAACTTTCTACTTCTCTCATGTTGAACCCAAATACCTGTACTTTCTACTTCTCTCATGTTGAACCCAAATACCTGTACTTTCTACTTCTTACATGTTGAACTCAAATACCTGTACTTTCTACTTCTCTCATGTTGAACCCAAATACCTGTACTTTCTACTTCTTACATGTTGAACTCAAATACCTGAACTTTCTACTTCTCTCATGTTGAACCCAAATACCTGTACTTTTCTACTTCTCTCATGTTGAACCCAAATACCTGTACTTTCTACTTCTTACATGTTGAACTCAAATACCTGTACTTTCTACTTCTCCTCATGTTGAACCCAAATACCTGTACTTCTACTCTTACATGTTGAACTCAAATACCTGTACTTTCTACTTCTTACATGTTGAACTCAAATACTGTACTTTCTACTTCTCTCATGTTGAACTCAAATACCTGTACTTTCTACTTCTCTCATGTTGAACTCAAATACCTGTACTTTCTACTTCTTACAAGTTGAACCCAAATACCTGTACTTTCTACTTCTTACATGTTGAACTCAAATACCTGTACTTTCTACTTCTCTCATGTTGAACTCAAATACCTGTACTTTCTACTTCTTACAAGTTGAACCCAACTACCTGTACTTTCTACTTCTTACATGTTGAACTCAAATACCTGTACTTTCTACTTCTTACAAGTTGAACCCAAATACCTGTACTTTCTACTTCTTACATGTTGAACTCAAATACCTGTACTTTCTACTTCTACATGTTGAACTCAAATACCTGTACTTTCTACTTCTCTCATGTTCCAAACAGCTGGTTCCTTTAGTCTGAATGTGTGTTGGTGCGTGGTCATTATTCTTTAGAGTCCACTGCGTGCCTATTGGTTGGAACACGATCCGTGTATCCATCACTTCCTGGTCTTCTCTAAAGAAGAGGGACCAATGGAAACGTTGTCATGTTGCCGTTGGTCACCATGGAAACATTCATTAGCTAACAATGACATTATTGTTCTATTGATATAAAGGGAGGTCAGGTACTCTTTAAAGCAGCTGCTAGTTATGGGTACTTTCTACTGAAGTACACTTCAAAGTTCTTACTTTCACTTTAAAGTCAGTACTTCTACTTTCACCCAGAGTATTTTAAACACGAGTATCTGCACTTCTACTTGAGTAAAGGATGTGTACTTTTGCCTTCTCTGCAGACCATTTACTCGTTTGGTTTGTGCTGCAGAGGACGTTGAAAACAAATAAACTTCATGTCCTCAGTTCGTCAGAAAAGGAGAATAACACGTACCGAACAAACTCCACATGCATTTCTCAGCAAACATCCCACAGGTTTTCAGGGTGAAATATGCACTTTGACAGCTCTCACAGCGGCAGTCCCTCATGTCGGTGAAAAGCGTGGCAGGAGGAAAATGAAAGAGGGCAGTTTGAAGTCTGGACCAATGATC
>JAMFTG010001548.1:57500-59406 GCA_023974075.1 Chaenocephalus aceratus
CTCGAGGTCGTTACCAGCGTGAACTAGAGCTGTGGGGTTGTCGGGTCGCCCTTACAGACTGCGTCGATTTTGGCTGCGTCTCCGTCTATCTTCTGGAAACACCAGGTGGATACCCCACTTGTCACAATAATATTATCATGCCATTGCATACATGTGGTGTTTTAGAGTTGACTAGATATTGATGAAGGCAATAGACTATGATATTCAGTACAGGAAGCTGAGCAACACCTAGACGGTGTACGGCTGCTTGCACCTCGCGTAAAACGGCGGGATACCGGAAGTACGGTGTCGCGCTCGGCCCAATACCCGTATGTGTGTGTGAAAGAATACAACATCGATACAACATAAGACCCCACGGTTTGATGATTGATAGGTGTGTGGGCTGTCTTTCATTTGGACACACAGAACACTGTTATAATAAACATACATACTTTCTGTAAATGGATATATCCGCCTTCCTTCATTTATCTTTCCATTCCCAACAATATACATAAAGAAATGGCATATTTTAATAGTTCGAATGGTGATTAATCTGATTAAACATTGTAATCGTTTGACAGCCCTAATAAATATATTGAGACCCATTCTCCTAACTTGCCTGTATATTACTATATGAATGATTATATACATTATTCAAGGTTAAAGTATACATTGATATTGTATGTTAACCTTTATTAAGATGTTTCATTTTTATTTTCTTTGGTTTTACACGCTCGAAATAAATAAACTAAAAAACCTTAAACTCTCAGTAAGTCGAATGAACTGAAAGAAGAACGTCTGTCGTACGTTTGTTGATAGTTCTGGCAAGAGATCGGCACTAAAAAGACTTCTAAAGAAAGTGATATCCATAGTTTTAAAGCACTCGAGCTCTGCATCATTAACGAAGAAGCTCCAGAAATCTTTAAGGGCCTAATCGTGGCGTTACATTGATGACAGAATAAGCCGTGTAAACAAGGGGTTTTAGTGCTGCCCTGCGCCCGAGGCTCCTGTGAAGGTGACTGGTGCACACAAAGCTGGCTCTTTACATAAACAAAGTGTATACTTGGCAGTGTGTCTCATGGTCTTCCTGCACCATGAGGGGAAGTGTTGATAGACAGGTGTGAAAACAACAGACTTATTGAAACAGAATAAAAACACAGGCAGTATTTCAGGCTGACAAGGATCCTCTGTGTCCTATCTCCTTCAGCCAGTGAGCAGGATTAGGGTTCATCCGTTGCAGGTAACGGACATTTCAAATGTATTCCCTGTCAGGTGTCGTCCTTAAAGCCCCCGTCACACTGTCCCGAAATGTACCACCCGATGGACACACGAATATTGAATTGTGAATTCGCACGAAGATGGCCCCCGAACCACACGGAAGGCAACATTTAATTACATTTAAGACGTACAACTGCAACGAAAAGTAACACAACCAATGATGTTACAGTACTATGATGCTGTACTGATATCTCCAGACTTTGTTCTTCACTTTCTCGTCTTTATATGTAGAAGATTTAAGTTTTCTCCGTCATGTTGTTTCCATAGCAACAACAACTTCCTGTCAAACTGTCCTTCAAAATAATATATTATATCCTTTTTAGTTTCACAGAACACAAATTGGGTTGTTTACATAATATGTGTACATGATTTTGTTGTGCAATAAAACAACCCGATGGACCCACGATAAAGGAAACGTTCAAATTCGGCTGTGATCGTAACATCGGGCCGTTCGTGAGGGCATCGAAGCATCGTCTGACCGCTGGTGGAGTTTCTCAGGCTCCGGCAGCAACTTCGTGAGCGGTGGCAAAATCTTTTGCTTGCCAAAAAATAGCCGAAGGACCTCGAGAAGGTTCGTTTTCGTGTTGAATTCGTGTGTCCGTTTTGCCCTTCGTAAGGCCATCGTGAGGGCATCTTGTTATCATCGGTT
>JAMFTG010001549.1:0-52162 GCA_023974075.1 Chaenocephalus aceratus
TTTTCCACAGACCTTATTTCCAGCTTTTTCCCCAAATCCTACGGAGACGTCCCGTTGCTTTTTTGTCGAGGGAACCAGCAACAAACCAGACGTATTTACTTCCAGGTAAATACGTCATCAACCGCTCCATTCAGTTCAGCCCTAAACATATATGTTGTTATTTCCCTCCAGGCCTGCTGCTGGTCACCACCCCCTTCAGTTTGGTGCGTCTGCTGTCCGTCCACTGTTTCCTGTTCCTGCGTCTTTACCACCTGGTGCTGGACGAGGCCGACCGGCTCTTCGCTCTCGCTCCAGATCAGGTGACGATCAACATGTGTCCCCTCTTCTTCATGTCTCTTCTACATCAACATGTGTCCCCTCTTCTTCATGTCTCTTCTACATCAACATGTGTCCCCTCTTCTACATCAACATGTGTCCCCTCTTCTTCATGTCTCTTCTACATCAACATGTGTCCCCTCTTCTTCATGTCTCTTCTACATCAACATGTGTCCCCTCTTCTCCATGTCTCTTCTACATCAACATGTGTCCCCTCTTCTTCATGTCTCTTCTACATCAACATGTGTCCCCTCTTCTACATCAACATGTGTCCCCTCTTCTTCATGTCTCTTCTACATCAACATGTGTCCCCTCTTCTTCATGTCTCTTCTACATCAACATGTGTCCCCTCTTCTTAATGTCTCTTCTACATCAACATGTGTCCCCTCTTCTACATCAACATGTGTCCCCTCTCTTCATGTCTCTTCTACATCAACATGTGTCCCCTCTTCTTCATGTCTCTTCTACATCAACATGTGTCCCCTCTTCTTAATGTCTCTTCTACATCAACATGTGTCCCGTCTTCTTCATGTCTCTTCTACATCAACATGTGTCCCCTCTTCCTCATGTCTCTTCTACATCAACATGTGTCCCCTCTTCTTCATGTCTCTTCTACATCAACATGTGTCCCCTCTTCTTCATGTCCCTTCTACATCAACATGTGTCCCCTCTTCTCCATGTCTCTTCTACATCAACATGTGTCCCCTCTTCGTCATGTCTCTTCTACATCAACATGTGTCCCCTCTTCTCCATGTCTCTTCTACATCAACATATGTTCCCTCTTCTCCATGTCCCTTCTACATCAACATGTGTCCCCTCTTCTTCATGTCCCTTCTACATCAACATGTGTCCCCTCTTCTCCATGTCTCTTCTACATCAACATATGTTCCCTCTTCTCCATGTCCCTTCTACATCAACATGTGTCCCCTCTTCTTCATGTCTCTTCTACATCAACATGTGTCCCCTCTTCTTCATGTCTCTTCTACATCAACGTGTGTCCCCTCTTTTTCATGTCTCTTCTACATCAACATGTGTCCCCTCTTCTTCATGTCTCTTCTACATCAACATGTGTCCCCTCTTCTCCATGTCTCTTCTACATCAACATGTGTCCCCTCTTCTCCATGTCTCTTCTACATCAACATGTGTCCCCTCTTCTTCATGTCTCTTCTACATCAACATGTGTCCCCTCTTCTTCATGTCTGTCTCTCTACAACATGTGTCCCCTCTTCTTAATGTCTCTTCTACATCAACATGTGTCCCCTCTTCTTCATGTCTCTTCTACATCAACATGTGTCCCCTCTTCTTCATGTCTCTTCTACATCAACATGTGTCCCCTCTTCTTCATGTCTCTTCTACATCAACATGTGTCCCTCTTCCTCATGTCTCTTCTACATCAACATGTGTCCCCTCTTCTTCATGTCTCTTCTACATCAACATGTGTCCCCTCTTCTTCATGTCCCTTCTACATCAACATGTGTCCCCTTCTCCATGTCTCTTCTACATCAACATGTGTCCCCTCTTCTTAATGTCTCTTCTACATCAACATGTGTCCCCTCTCTCCATGTCTCTTCTACATCAACATGTGTTCCCTCTTCTCCATGTCCCTTCTACATCAACATGTGTCCCCTCTTCTTCATGTCTCTTCTACATCAACATGTGTCCCCTCTTCTTCATGTCTCTTCTACATCATTGTCCCCTCTTTTTCATCAACATGTGTCCCCTCTTCTTCATGTCTCTTCTACATCAACATGTGTCCCCTCTTCTTCATGTCTGTTCTAACATGTGTCCCCTCTTCTTCATGTCTCGTCTACATCAGCATGTGTCCCCTCTTCTACATCAACATGTGTCCCCTCTTCTCCATGTCTCTTCTACATCAACATGTGTCCCCTCTTCTTCATGTCTCTTCTACATCAACATGTGTCCCCTCTTCTTCATGTCTCTTCTACGTCAACATATGTCCCCTCTTCTCCATGTCTCCTCTACATCAACATGTGTCCCCTCTTCTTCATGTCTCTTCTACATCAACATGTGTCCCCTCTTCTTCATGTCTCTTCTACATCAACATGTCTCCTCTTCCTCATGTTTCTTCTACATCAACATGTGTCCCCTCTTCTCCATGTCTCTTCTACATCAACATGTGTCCCCTCTTCTCCATGTCTCTTCTACATCAACATGTGTCCCCTCTTCTTTACGTCTCTTCTACATCAACACGTGTCCCCTCTTCTACATCAGCATGTGTCCCCTCTTCTTTACGTCTCTTCTACATCAACACGTGTCCCCTCTTCTACATCAGCATGTGTCCCCTCTTCTTTACGTCTCTTCTACATCAACATGTGTCCCCTCTTCTCCATGTCTCTTCTACATCAACATGTGTCCCCTCTTCTCCATGTCTCTTCTACATCAACATGTGTCCCCTCTTCTTCATGTCTCTTCTACATCAACATGTGTCCCCTCTTCTACATCAACATGTGTCCCCTCTTCTTCATGTCTCTTCTACATCAACATGTGTCCCCTCTTCTTAATGTCTCTTCTACATCAACATGTGTCTCTTCTACATCAACATGTGTCCCCTCTTCTTCATGTCTCTTCTACATCAACATGTGTCCCCTCTTCCTCATGTCTCTTCTACATCAACATGTGTCCCCTCTTCTTCATGTCTCTTCTACATCAACATGTGTCCCCTCTTCTTCATGTCCCTTCTACATCAACATGTGTCCCCTCTTCTCCATGTCTCTTCTACATCAACATGTGTCCCCTCTTCGTCATGTCTCTTCTACATCAACATGTGTTCCCTCTTCTCCATGTCCCTTCTACATCAACATGTGTCCCCTCTTCTTCATGTCTCTTCTACATCAACATGTGTCCCCTCTTCTCCATGTCTCTTCTACATCAACGTGTGTCCCCTCTTTTTCATGTCTCTTCTACATCAACATGTGTCCCCTCTTCTTCATGTCTCTTCTACATCAACATGTGTCCCCTCTTCTCCATGTCTCTTCTACATCAACATGTGTCCCCTCTTCTCCATGTCTCTTCTACATCAACATGTGTCCCCTCTTCTTCATGTCTCTTCTACATCAACACGTGTCCCCTCTTCTTTACGTCTCTTCTACATCAACACGTGTCCCCTCTTCTCCATGTCTCTTCTACATCAACATGTGTCCCCTCTTCGTCATGTCTCTTCTACATCAACATGTGTCCCCTCTTCTTCATGTCTCTTCTACATCAACATGTGTCCCCTCTTCTTAATGTCTCTTCTACATCAACATGTGTCCCCTCTTCTTCATGTCTCTTCTACATCAACATGTGTCCCCTCTTCTTCATGTCTCTTCTACATCAACATGTCCCCTCTTCTTCATGTCTCTTCTACATCAAGATGTGTCCCCTCTTCCTCATGTCTCTTCTACATCAACATGTGTCCCCTCTTCTTCATGTCTCTTCTACATCAACATGTGTCCCCTCTTCTTCATGTCCCTTCTACATCAACATGTGTCCCCTCTTCTCCATGTCTCTTCTACATCAACATGTGTCCCCTCTTCTTCATGTCTCTTCTACATCAACGTGTGTCCCCTCTTTTTCATGTCTCTTCTACATCAACGTGTGTCCCCTCTTCTTCATGTCTCTTCTACATCAACATGTGTCCCCTCTTCTCCATGTCTCTTCTACATCAACATGTGTCCCCTCTTCTTCATGTCTCTTCTACATCAACATGTGTCCCCTCTTCTTTACGTCTCTTCTACATCAACACGTGTCCCCTCTTCTCCATGTCTCTTCTACATCAACACGTGTCCCCTCTTCGTCATGTCTCTTCTACATCAACATGTGTCCCCTCTTCTTCATGTCTCTTCTACATCAACATGTGTCCCCTCTTCTTCATGTCTCTTCTACATCAACATGTGTCCCCTCTTCTTCATGTCTCTTCTACATCAACATGTGTCCCCTCTTCCTCATGTCTCTTCTACATCAAGATGTGTCCCCTCTTCCTCATGTCTCTTCTACATCAACATGTGTCCCCTCTTCTTCATGTCTCTTCTACATCAACATGTGTCCCCTCTTCTTCATGTCTGTTCTAACATGTGTCCCCTCTTCTTCATGTCTCTTCTACATCAGCATGTGTCCCCTCTTCTACATCAACATGTGTCCCCTCTTCTCCATGTCTCTTCTACATCAACATGTGTCCCCTCTTCTTCATGTCTCTTCTACATCAACATGTGTCCCCTCTTCTTCATGTCTCTTCTACGTCAACATGTGTCCCCTCTTCTCCATGTCTCTTCTACATCAACATGTGTCCCCTCTTCTCCATGTCTCTTCTACATCAACATGTGTCCCCTCTTCTCCATGTCTCTTCTACATCAACATGTGTCCCCTCTTCTCCATGTCTCTTCTACATCAACATGTGTCCCCTCTTCTTCATGTCTCTTCTACATCAGCATGTGTCCCCTCTTCTACATCAACATGTGTCCCCTCTTCTTCATGTCTCTTCTACATCAACATGTGTCCCCTCTTCTTCATGTCTCTTCTACATCAACATGTGTCCCCTCTTCTCCATGTCTCTTCTACATCACCATGTGTCCCCTCTTCTTCATGTCTCTTCTACATCACCATGTGTCCCCTCTTCTTCATGTCTCTTCTACATCAATATGTGTTCCCTCTTCTTCATGTCCCTTCTACATCAACATGTGTCCCCTCTTCTTCATGTCTCTTCTACATCAACATGTGTCCCCTCTTCTTCATGTCTCTTCTACATCAACGTGTGTCCCCTCTTTTTCATGTCTCTTCTACATCAACATGTGTCCCCTCTTCTTCATGTCTCTTCTACATCAACATGTGTCCCCTCTTCTTCATGTCTGTTCTAACATGTGTCCCCTCTTCTTCATGTCTCTTCTACATCAGCATGTGTCCCCTCTTCTCCATGTCTCTTCTACATCAACATGTGTCCCCTCTTCTTCATGTCTCTTCTACATCAACATGTGTCCCCTCTTCTTCATGTCTCTTCTACGTCAACATGTGTCCCCTCTTCTCCATGTCTCTTCTACGTCAACATGTGTCCCCTCTTCTCCATGTCTCTTCTACATCAACATGTGTCCCCTCTTCTCCTTGTCTCTTCTACATCAACCTGTGTCCCCTCTTCTCCATGTCTCTTCTACATCAAACATGTGTCCCCTCTTCTACATCAACATGTGTCCCCTCTTCTCCTTGTCTCTTCTACATCAACATGTGTCCCCTCTTCTCCATGTCTCTTCTCCATCAACATGTGTCCCCTCTTCTCCCTGTCTCTTCTACGTCAACCTGTGTCCCTTCTTCTCCATGTCTCTTCTACGTCAACATGTGTCCCCTCTTCTCCATGTCTCTTCTACATCAACATGTGTCCCCTCTTCTCCATGTCTCTTCTACATCAACATGTGTCCCCTCTTCTTCATGTCCTTCTACATCAACATGTGTCCCCTCTTCTCCATGTCTCTTCTACATCAACATGTGTCCCCTCTTCTACATCAACATGTGTCCCCTCTTCTTCATGTCTCTTCTACGTCAACATGTGTCCCCTCTTCTCCATGTCTCTTCTCCATCAACATGTGTCCCCTATTCTTCATGTCTCCTCTACATCAACATGTGTCCCCTCTTCTTCATGTCTCTTCTACATCAACATGTGTCCCCTCTTCCTCATGTCTCTTCTACATCAACATGTGTCCCCTCTGTGGAAAGAGACTCTGAAAGTTTCAGGAACAAAGATTCTCTCTCTTTTTGATCCATTTCTATAAAAACCTGTCTGAAAATGAGCTGATCAGATTTTGGCCACTTTATGATGTCATGTTTTGTCTTGTGTAACCATTAGCCAATCAGCAACCAAGGTAACCCCCCCCCCCCCCCTTTATCACCTGAATCTCCTCCTCGAGCACCATTGAGTTCTTTGTAATCACATATCTCACAGAGGGGCGTGGCCAGAAGCAGCTCATTAGCATTTAAAGCTACAGGCACATATTTTCCTATCACGCAAAATGCACTTCTTGATGTCTTTTATACATAATATGTGTCCCCGGTGTGTCAGGAGACCCTCTCTCTTTTTGTTTACATCAGCATCGCTAACACTCAGAGCTAAGCTGTTCTGGAGAGAGCATGTGTGTGAAGAAGCAGGAAATAAAAAGGAACTCACTTTGCGGTAAACCTGAGAGAGAAAAAGAGTTTGAGCTCCATACTGTTTCAGAAATAATCCTTGAAGTGGTTTGGAACACGATATGGAGTTTAATCACGGCAGCATTTAGCCGAGTATCTGTCGGTAGAATTCTGAGCAACATATGCCTAAAAATAGCATGATAGGAGATCTTTAAAACGTTTCCTCTTTAAACACAAATGTCCTCCCGTTAGATGGCGACCATTTTGCAGCATTTCCAGAAAGTGACCTCCAGCGAGGAGAAGACTTCCTGTCCGCAGCAGCTCGTCGCCGTGGCAAAGAGATGGACCAATCACATTGAGGCTCTGTTAGCCAATCACATGCCGTACCCGTGCATCGTCATGGCGATCCCCGAAGAGGCTGCTCTCTATGGCAACGTTCAGCAGGTCAGTCTTCCCATCAATTCCCTTTCATTACCACTTTGTTTTGTCATGGTTTTTTTTAAACGTTAAATTAAAAAAACAAGGCACCAGGTAGTCCTCAAATTAAATATGGAGTTTAATCCCAGATCAAATGTCATTAAAGGGCCTTAAACATGTTGTCTGCAGTGATTTTAATGGCATTGTTTATGTCTGTTTCCTTGTTTATTGTCCTAATATCTGTCATTGTTGCTACTAACGGAGCTACTATGACGCAAGAACGAATTCAGACTTGATAAAGTAAATAAAGTATTATCCCATCGTAGCGTAATCGGTGTAAAAGATGGCAAAGTCCACTTAAATAAATATCATTAAGACAAAACTCATATTTTCTTTCATTCTTGATATTTTTTGTTTTCCAAAAGTACGGACTGGGACAAGTGAGAATAAAAAATATAAGTACAGGTACAGTTCACAAGCGGTGTTTCTAGAAAGATATAGTACGAGTACTGTGACTTTGATCTTGTTTATAAGATATATACATTTTCCACATCTATACAAAATGGCACCGTGGACGTAAACAACAACGTGACGTCGGAGCTCCGTAAAAACAGAGCTGTGTCTGCCGTCTGACGCTCGGTTTGATTCTCATATTTCTGGAGTAATTATACTGTTTTTGAGAAACAGAAATATTGTTTTCTGGCATCGCTTTAACATTTTACTGGGAAAATCTGCAATTTGTTACCCGGTTCAGACAAAACCCTGTATATGAAAACAGCCGATGTTTTGATGACTTATGCTCAGTGTCAGAGGAGGTAAGAGGAAGTAGTGGAGTACAAATACTTTGTTACTGTACTTAAGTACATTCTTCAGTACTTTACTCCACTACTTATTTTTCTGACGACTTTTTACTTTGACTTCTTACATGTTGAACACAAATACCTGTACTTTCTACTTCTTACATGTTGAACACAAATACCTGTACTTTCTAATTCTTACATGTTGAACTCAAATACCTGTACTTTCTACTTCTTACATGTTGAACTCAAATACCTGTACTTTCTACTTCTTACATGTTGAACTCAAATACCTGTACTTTCTACTTCTCACATGTTGAACTCAAATACCTGTACTTTCTACTTCTTACATGTTGAACTCAAATACCTGTACTTTCTACTTCTCTCATTTCCCAAACAGCTGGTTCCTTTAGTCTGAATGTGTGTTGGTGCGTGGTCATTATTCTTTAGAGTCACTGCGTGCCTATTGATTTGAACACGATCCGTGTATCCATCACTTCCTGGTCTTCTAGACCAATGGAAACGTTATTGCCGTTGGTCAGCATGGAAACATTCATTAGCTAACGATGTCATTATTGTTCTATTGATATAAAGGGAGGTCAGGTACTCTTTAAAGCAGCTGCTAGTTATGGGTACTTTTTACTGAAGTACACTTCAAAGTTTTTTACTTCTACTTTTACCAGAGTATTTTTAAACACGAGTATCTGTACTTCTACTCGAGTAAAGGATGCGAGTACTTTTGCCCTCAGTGTTTTGTGTCTGATGTGATTCTCAGTTTAAATGAATGTCTTCCTGCAGATCATCCGCATGACTGTGGAGAACGATAAGATCTCGGTGCTGCTCGATTCGTTGGATTTCAACTCCGACGTCGGCCAGAAGACGCTGATCGTAGCCAAATCTGCTCAGGAGGTGGAAGACGTGTTCAAGGTGAGACGGCAGCTTTATCAGATGTATATATACTGTGCTTTAAATATCTAATGTAGGACTAATATGACACCAGCCGATAAGTGAACCCTCTGATGAAGATAACACTCCACAACTGTAGAGGCTTCACCTGAAGGGATTTATAGTACAAGCATGTGTAATAATGTAGATGGAAGTATTACCAAATACTGCTAAACGTAATATGCTCCAAACTAGGGGTAGAGCATATGACGAAAATGTATTTCAAGAAACTGCATTTCTTTTGTTAACTACATTACTTAAGGATTTTAAAATATCATATCATAATTCAACAACACTCTCAACAGTACAATTAAAGCTCCTTCACTATGGTAGCTTTAAGTATCAATTTGCTGCACTACTGCTTATGTGTTTGTAGAAAAATAAACCACACCAAGCAATCTTTAGTTTTTTGTAAATCATCGTCGGATCAATTCTTCTGCATTGAATTTACTGTGGTATCTCAGTCAGCCCCTGGAGATGAATTGCTATCAGTTACATAAATGTTACCCTCAATGTTAAAGGGGACCTATCATGCAAAATGCACTTTCTGATATCTGTTATACATCAACATGTGTCCCCGTGAGTCGGGGAACTCACGCAGCGTCAGAAAATAAAACCCTCTCTCTTTTCCTCCGTACCCAAATCTCTAAAAACGGGGAACAACGGAGCTGATCCAGATGTGCGTCCGATATGACGTAACATCTGAAATGTGGACCCACGGCCCAATCAGAAACGTTGCCATCAGAAACAATGCCCGACTGTTTTGGACGTAATATGGTCGGTGTTTACATTAGCATCGCTAACATATCAGAGCTAACCTGTGCTGGAGAGCATGTGTGTGAAGAAGCAGGAAGTAAAAAGGAATTCACCTTGTGGTATAACCGGCAAGAGAGAAAGCCTTTGAGCTCCAGACTGTTTCAGAAATAATCCATGATCTAATAATCCTTGCGTTTCATCACCGCAGCATTTTAGACGGTATCTGCCAGGTCCCGCGTGAGGCGGCATAAGCTAAAAACAAGAGGGGGCGGCCCCTCTTTGTTTTGTTTTTATTTTTTTCAGTTACAAAAAAATAAAAAAGCGTTATTTTTTTATTTAGCCTATATTTATACAGGTGAACATCTCATTGAGACACAGGGTCTCATTCTCAAGAGAGACCTGTTTATACCCAGAATCAGCACTTTAGAAACGGGAAGTGAAATAGAGGGATATGAGGCATGGCTAGAATGGGTGATCTGTTTGGTATTTTGAGCAAAACACTTCATAGACATGTTTTTATATTTTTGTATATATGAGACCTATGCTATTGCCTTTGCAATTTAGACCTTAAAAAACACCAAACTAAATACAGTTAGTGTCTCAATCCTACTACACTGTCTCTAATAAAAGCATGCTCCTCTGACGGTGTGAAGAGAAACCAAAGAGCTGTTCTCTTTAAAGTTAACCAGCCTTTCTTTTATATTTAGGCCGTGAGCAACAAGTCAGCGTTCTGCCTCAAAACCCACGAGGGGTTAACGCACCAGTTTGACTTTGTGGTCCAGCAGTGGAGGAAAGACATCGGCCCCGGGACTCACGTTATTCTGGGTAAAATGAACATTCACTATAAGGGATTTAGTAAATGTGTTTCGATATCTGTACGTCACAATTGTAAATATGCAGTGTTGTTTGGTGTCAAATATGTCTAATATGTAAACACAAATTCTGTGTTTTGTATTTAATAATTCTGTGTTCTTCCTAGTGCTGCTCGATTATGGCAAAAATCATAATCTCGATTATTTGGGTCAATAATTGATATCACGATTATTAAAAACGATTATACATTTACTTTAAAAACATCCATTTATTGAAAAAGAAAATTTGAACAGTATGTTTTTAACAGTTGATTACCCTGAACTTTAAGTAGAATTCAACTGAAAAACCAATAAAAAAAAAGTTTATTAAAATAAATAAATCGTTTTATTTCGATTATGTTGTTTTCATAATCCTTGAAAGCCAAAATCGTAATTGCAATTAAAATAAGATTAATTGAGCAGCCCTAGTTCTTCCTGTATCAAACGTTAAATACCTTTAATGTTTATTTTCTTAGCTTTTTTTTTTTAAATGCCATTTTCTTAATGTCTTTCATTTTTTGTAAAACACTTTGAATTGCCTTGTGTTGAAAAGTGCTATATAAATTTGCCTCGCCTTGACCATTTTGGAACCTCAAATTCAGTCACTGTAAACGGAGGATAATTTTTTTTATGGGGACTTCCCCCTCCCCCCTTCATATTGTTACCCTCACAGTTGTTGTTTTTTGCAGGACTTCAAATGGAAATTAGCTATTATTAATTAACGACTGATTTGTTATATATGTCAGTCAGGTGAATAAACGTCTCGTGGTCTCTTCAACGAACAAAACACAATGCAAACACCGCTAATCAACACCGTTTACATGTGTTGCTTGTAGTTTGATTGTTGTGTTTGACCTTTAGTGACCTCCAGCGAGTGTCTGAAGTGTTTGGGGATCAGAGACGCCACGTGTGTCGTCCACTACGGCTTCCCCACGTCCCCCAAAGTGTTCGGCAGCCGGCTCTTCTGTATGGCCGAACACTTCAGGAACCTTTCAGACCGGGTAAGAACAATCATAAAAATCATGCAAAATGCACTTTTTGATGTCTTTTATACATAAAAGCTCATTTATAAATAAAGTAAATAATCCCTTCATTGACAGAACACATAACATCTTCTCAGAGAGAGAGAGATCGGAGCATCCCTATTTATTATTATTATCTTATTCTTGAGTGAATCACTTCTGCATTTGGTGTTACATCTCTCTGGTTTCTCCTCCTTTCCTCCCAGGATCAGACAGGAAGTCCTCGCCTCACCCGCTCGGTCTTGTTGATTTCGGAGAGGAACGCCTGTCACGTGGTTGGGGTTCTGCGGTATCTGGAACGCGCCAACGCCCCCCTGCCCCCCGAGCTGCTGGACTTCGTTCGGGGCGTCAACACGGCCCGTGAGGAGCAGAAGACCCACCAACCTCTCTGTGGATACGTCAAGAGCTACGGGGTCTGCAGGTATTTTACTGTTTTTATTTTAAGTTTAATCCTTAGTTTATAATTACATCAAGAGCTACGGAGTCTTGGACGTAATATGGTCTGTGTTACGTAGCATGCTAACACTCAGAGCTAACCTGTACTGGAGAGAGTGTGTGTAAAGAAGCAGGAAATAAAAAGGAACTCACCTTGTGGTATAACCTGAGAGAGAATCTGGTTCAGAGAGAATCCTTGATGTGGTTTGGAACAGGATATGGCGTTTAATCACCGCAGCATTTAGCTGAGTATCTGCTTCTCTGTGCACGCGTTCTCCAAAGGGAAAAAAGATCTGTTTGGTATTTTGAGCAAAAGACTTCAGACGTTTAGTATAGATATGGCCCTATAACATATTGTTCAATTATAGCATGATAGGTGTACTTTAAAGATGTAGTTATTTTAGAAATTAGAACATTAAAGCCCATACATACTAATAAAACTCATGTTGCTATTTCTGTTATCGTTCTCTTTATTTCCCTTTGGTGTTGTTCCTGCTTCACTAACTGTTTTCCTCTGCAGAGACAGCAGTGTGTGTCCCGATCGCCACACCTTCGTCTCCGAGCTGGATCAGTCTGTGCTTCCTGCCTCCGGAGTCATAGAAGTGAGGACATGAGGGTTCCTTAAAACACCTTTTTTGTTATTTCCAATCCAGCAACAGAGCCCATTGATTGCTCTAAATGTTTTCTGTCCTCCCAGGTGGTTCCTCTCTACGTTAAGACGGCGTCCGTGTTTTACGGCCGTATCGTCAGGAAGGAGGACGGAGGTTTTCAGAACATGGCGTCGGAGATGGAGGATTTCTACGCCGACAAGAAGCCCGGAGTGGAGGACATTCTGGAGGGAGGATTATTCGCTGTGCAGGAGGACAACTTCTACCACAGGTCTGACTAGGGATGGGTACCGAGCCCCGGGGCTGAATTATTAAAGACCGTGGTACCGTTAAGCTCTGACGTTATCGGTACTGGAGACATGTAAAAGATATATATGTCATATGTATTATTGCTACATAAATATTATATTGCAGTTTTAGTTTCACCAACTCCGTTTCTAATACGCAAAAAGACTACAAAATGCGTCTATGATGTATTTTCGATCTTTCCAATCCAGACGAGAGATCTTTCTCCCTCGTCTGTGTGCGAGGGGGCGGGGCGGGGCGGTTTACACACACGCAGCTGCTACATGAAGCAACACACACACACACACACACACGGCAGAGACAGCGGAGAGAACTAAGCGATCCAAGGTGTGGTTAAACTTTACCCGTCTCGATGCTCGTTGCCAAAAGTGCAATAAGAGTTTAGCATGTCAGGGCGGTAACACGAGCAATTTGTCTAAACATTTTGTAAAAGTGCTCCACATTCAGACGGAGGAATGCACCGTTCTCGGCTGTCTTTCTAGCAGCTCTGTAGCCCCGTCCACGAGTAACGTTTCCACGTCAGGTGTTATGTATGCCTTAATCTTCCTCCAGAAGAACCGTTAGGCCTTTGGCCGCATACCTGTCTGCCCCACCTGTGTTGCTCTGTACCACTGTGTTTATGCAGTAAGTACTTGTTTTTTACATTTCTGTAAGTTCGAATTATTTACAATTTTGTTAGGTTAATTTACCTTTTATCTTTTCTTCAAAGGAACCGATAAGAGTACCGTTAAAGCACCGGATCGATAAGTGGTATCGATAAAAGTAGTAGTGCCGTTAAACTGCATTAACGATACCCTAGGTCTGACTGGAATCTAAAACAAATTGAGGGAGGGATCACTATAGAGGAGATTTTGCAAGCTAGTGGACATATAGAGATAGAGAGGCGAAGTCCCGCCCATCTACTTCCATTGCATTGAAGTCAATGGAGAGAGAAAACGTATCTTTCGATCCTGAATTGTGCCACGAATTACACACATGATGTTTGTCAATCTTAAAAAATAATTTACGTGTCAAAAAAGTCACAGTTTGTCGTAAAACTGTTGAAATATAAGGCGATGAAAAATACGCAACTAGAAAGACTACAAATCCCAGAGTACACTAACGTACACATTACACTCGTGTTACTCACCGAAACCTTGTAAAGCCGGTCCCGCATGCTGGCTCTCACGGAACCGACTAACTCCCCTTGTGTGTGTGTACATGCCCAGACTTGTAGTGATTTTCACCTTTTAATACTTTTCGCTTCATTCTGAAAGAAAGAGGTGAAATGCACTAACGTGACGGCCGTCTTGGTGTAGGTGACGTATGCAAGACCAGAGTTGTAGTTCATTGAGCGCTTCACACAAAATTATCTTTTAGATTGACAAACATCAGATGTGTAATTCGTGGCACAATTCAAACGGGATCAAAAGATAATCTTTCTCTCTCCATTGACTTCAATGCATACTTTTTCCGAAATAAGGTCCCATGGAGGAAAGGGAGGGACTTCGCCTCTCTATTAATTGCACGGGTTATACACCATTATTATTGTCTGGTTTGCACAGTTTGAGGGTTAACCATTGTTAGTTCTTAGCCATGTTTTATTAAATTAGGTTGGATATTTTTGGTGATAAAACCACAATTTCCCGATCCAATTATTTTTCTTTAGCATCAGTACAAGTGGATACAGATGTAGTAGTAGTAGTAGTAGTAGTAGTAGCAGTAGTAGTAGTAGTAGTAGAACCTTTATTTATCCAGGAAAATCAATTAAGAACAAATTCTTATTTACAATGATGACCTGACAGGAGGCAAAGGCTTCCTGAGGGGATGGGGTTTGGGAGGGAAACAAATAAAAAGACAGACTCCAGGCACTACAGAACCCAGAACACGAACACATAGAGCAAAGATGACAGGCATAGCAGTTAAACGTATACAAACTCTAAAACAATATTTCTGTGGTTCGATCAGTCCCAATCAGAAACTTGATTTATATGGCACCGTTCATGCTTCACGCAGCCCAAAGTGCTTTACAGAGTATGACAAAAATAATGACCATAAGAAATGAGGAACAATATGTTAAAACATGAACAGTGCAATTTCTTAATGGATTTAATGACTAAGGTGAAACTTCTGCAGCAATGGAGAGTCAGGACTCAGAGAGACGGAGCTTTGATGTCAAACAATGATAGTTTATTGCAAGTCAACAGCCGGAGAATTCATATCACAAGTCACAGCAGCAAAAGGTTCTGACTGCACGGGTGGGTTGTCATGTCAATTCTGACTCTCTCTCGATAGACTTTTTAACTAGTTTAGAGAGTTGATGAGCATATTGGGGGATGGGGCGTTAACATCTGGAGACACAGGAGATGACTCATCTGTGGAGCTTAGCGTAAAACCCCCTATGTCCGCTAGGTCAAGCCATAACACTTATAGTATCAACATACGACTGCAGGGCTGATCGTAAATGTAACACACAGTACATGTTAAATATCTTAGGAGTAAGGAAGAAGTATTCTTTGACACTTGGGAAGAAAGAAGAAATATTCTCTAACAATAGGGAGATCATTAAACAGAGAATTGCAATAATCCAAGCAACGAGTAATAATGTCTTTGCTCCGCCCCCTCTTCAGAGTGAAGGTCCTGTCCGTCCCCGACAGAGGAGACCGGCTGTTCTTCACAGTGCTTGTCCGATTCATCGACGTGGGGAAGGAGAAGGAAGTGAAGTCCCATCAGATCCTGAAGCTCCCGGAGAGGTTTCACTCTCTGCCCGGCCAGGCCGTGGAGATCATCGTCTGCCGCGTCAAACCAGTGGACGCTGAGACCGACTGGCACCCAAAGGTTTCATTCTCCATCTTTACTTTGATGTCGTATGCCATCTTCGGAAATCCCATACAACACTTAACTTCCACGTAACACTTCACAACATCCGGTAACACTTCCGGTTCTTCACACTAGAACTCCAAGTGAACACATATAGAAATAGTGCATGTAAGTTAACACCTGGTTCCCTCGACCTAAAACTATTGGGATTGTTCCATAATTGCCAACGTTTATTATATTTACCCGTTTAGTTCAGCAGGAAGGGAGGCAGAGAATTCAAATATAACCCGGTGTGGGCATTTATTCATCGCTGTGGTTCAGGAGACACAGCCTCAATATTGCTGCCCAGGTGAACACAGTCACCAGCCACAAGGATCTCAGCCCACACTACCAGCCTCCTAACAGACAGGGAAACAGAGCCTAAATACACACCCACTAATCAGCAATTAGACACAGGTGGGGGGGGAGCAATTAGACACAGGTGGGGGGGGGGGAGACAACACAGGGCACCAGGTGAACATAATCAGGAGTAACAGAAAGAACGGGAGGGGGAACACTTTTCAAAATAAAAGACATGTGCAATATACAAGGCCCGAAGCTTCGTCACATTTCCTCCTTCCTCTCCCGAAAGAGAACAGTAGCTCATTCCTGCGACACTTATGGATCTTGGCCATTTTGCTCTCCTCCATGCGTCTCCACTCCGCCCGGTGTTCCTGCGTCTCTTCCTTCTGGATCATCTGTCTCTTCTTCAGACTCAGTTTCTTCCGGAGACGTTTCTTCTTTTGGCCCGACGCGAGCAGAGAGGCGTCTGCGTCTGTTGTCTCCGGTTCCTTTTCTGTCTCTGCATCGCCCCCTGCTGGTTGGTCCTCAGACTGCACCTCCTCCTGACCGTCTACCTTCTTCCCCTTTTTAGTAACAGAAAGAATGGGAGGGGGAACACTTTTCAAAATAAAAGACATGTGCAATATTCAAGGCCCGAAGCCGTTAGTCCACGGGATAATCTCCACATATTAACACCTTTATGATTTCTGAACTAAAAAGCTAACATTGGGCTATAAAGGAACTACAGCACGGTCACATGACTTCACGTCTCCACCGCTAAGCTAACGACGGCTAATTATGGGCGTGATGACGTTTAGTCGTCTCATTTCGACACTCAGCCTTGTGGTAATAATGTGATGTGATTATGTTTTTGCTCACAGGTCACCAGAGCCATCAGCCAGAAGATCCGAGGTCTTCAGCATCGAGCCAAAGCCGTCTTCAGTCTGGGAAACACGGTGTTCGTTGATCCCATGGTACGTTCCTACCTGCCAATCACCTCCTTTTCAATTGGTGGTTAATCGATGGACCGATAAAGTCAGAAACTATCATTCATTTGTCCCACAGCGAGGATATTTTCATTGTTACAGCGCCAATAAAAGGCGCAGTAGAATGAGTACACTAACATATTGAATAAAAAAGCAAGCACACATTTATGCAATTAAATCAAATCAGTTTACATTCATGGTAAAAAGTAAGCAACAGTAGTATGTGAACATATATGTGAGCCAGTTATAACGTTAATAAATAGTGAAAAAGTGTATATTATATAGTTATTGTTCTCTCACCAGCAGTAGGGTATTATTTCCTAATTACCGTAATGTTCGGACTATAAGCCGCAGGTGTTTTAATGTTTAATTACCGTATGTAAGCAGTCCAGCCTTTCGGAACCCGTTGGTGATCGTGGATGTTTTGACACTCCTCCACGCCGTCAGGATCCACTCGCAAACTTGAGCGGAAGTTGCTTTTCGCATGCGACCAGTTTTGGTGAATGATTTATCGCCGCTAGTCATCCACGCCTCCCACTGAACGAAGGGTTTGTGCATGAAAACTTCCTTTGCACAAACTGTCTCGCTCTCGTAATGTCCGTCTGTCTTGCTCTCGTTATGTCTCTACCTCGGTTCCACTTTTACTTTGGCGCGCTACCTGTCTCACTCTTTTCCGGCCTCCAGCTTTTCCTGCTGGAGCCCGCCGCTCAAAGGTGGCGGGCGCGGACCGGCCATAGAGCCCATAGAGTTAAAGGTGGTGGACTGTAACCTGTAAAATCCATAGATTTAGGCAGGGTTCTTACGGTCATTAAAAACCTGGAAAAGTCATGGAAATTCAAAATGCAAATTCCAGGCCCTGGAAAAGTTTTGGAAAACAATATTTTTCCCAAAGTCATGGAAATGTAACTAAAGTTGCATCAAATATAATGTATATTTTAGCCAATCGCCGAAATAGTAATACTATAATGATAATAAATACTCTATCGTATAGTAATGAAACGATGTCATTTAACTGTCGAGGTATCTTGCTGGTGAGAGATTTTAGTTGCTTTAGCGTGTAGAAGCTAGTAAGCCTAATTGTTTTAGATAGGCACAACATGTTTTATATGCAGACCTTATTTTCCTTTTCCATGTTAAAATAAACTATTTTCAGTGGTACCGCTGAGAAAGAGTAATTTCTTTGGTCATGGAAAATTAGGTAAAGGTCATGGAGAAGTCATTGAAATTCATTGGTGAAAAAGTGTATGAACCCTGTTTAAGAGGTCCCCTAGTGGCCGTTAGCTGTAAACATCCATAGATTAGCCGCACCGTTATAGAAGCCGCAGGGTCGAACAATGGGGGGAAAGGCGCGGCTTATAGTCCGAAAATTACGGTAATAACTGAAGGTACTGGACTACTTTTTGAAATGTAAGGTTTCTCTAAAAGTAGATCATGATTTTGTCTTCAAACCTCAGTCTCTATAATAAAAAGAGCTGCACAATTCATCGAAATCCTATCCATAGTGCTACATCGAACCCTGGCCTACAAACGGTGTTCTAAAGACTTCATAAAAATAATGTTATGGTACAGATCCTCTTTAATCATCACATCATATTCGTTTTAATATAATGTGATCATTCCCTCGAACATTGCAAATAATATCAGAGTTGCAAAGTCAGTTATTTTCTTTGGTCACTTTTTTAAATAATTACCTTGTTTTCCCAGGTCCGTATGACGCAGGTCCCGGGTATGAAAACTGTGATCAATGAGTACACCGTTCAGTCGGAGATCCTGAGCTCAGGGATGGCCGTCAGTAACCCCGAACATCTGGAGCTGCTGAAGGCGCTGTGCATCTCTGGGTGAGAAACTCTATGAACCTACTTTAAAGAGTCCTCTCCTGCTGGGGTTCAGGTGTATATCAGTGTCTCTACTTTAAAGAGTCCTCTCCTGCTGATGTTCAGGTGTATATCAGTATGTAGCGTCTCTACTTTAAAGAGTCCTCTCCTGCTGATGTTCAGGTGTATATCAGTATGTAGCGTCTCTACTTTAAAGAGTCCTCTCCTGCTGATGTTCAGGTGTATATCAGTATGTAGTGTCTCTACTTTAAAGAGTCCTCTCCTGCTGATGATCAGGTGTATATCAGTATGTAGCGTCTCTACTTTAAAGAGTCCTCTCCTGCTGATGTTCAGGTGTATATCAGTATGTAGAGTCTCTACTTTAAAGAGTCCTCTCCTGCTGATGTTCAGGTGTATATCAGTATGTAGTGTCTCTACTTTAAAGAGTCCTCTCCTGCTGATGATCAGGTGTATATCAGTATGTAGTGTCTCTACTTTAAAGAGTCCTCTTCTGCTGATGTTGAGGTGTATATCGAAGGAGTCCAATGGAGGTGTTTATGTAATGTCTAATTAGGAATAAAGTTTCACAGTTTTAAAATGATCCACCCAGAAGAAAATAAACTCCTTAAGGACCAACATTAAAATATACAAATATCTGCTCTGTCATTTTTTCTGAAACTATAAGCAACTTTAGAGACAAACTACTTCCTGTTTACATCATCTCAATTTGTTTATATACTGTATTATAACTTTGCTAACTATTTTAAGTTCACTTGTTTAATGGTATTCTAAAGCAATGCTCATATGGATGTAGCTCAGGCATGGGCAAACTAAGGCCCGCGGGCCACATACGGCCCATTGGGCTTTTTAATCCGGCCCGCCGAATATTGGTACAAAATTGTCCAAATTATAGTAAAGACCGCATTAATTTTGCCTTTTTCCTGCAATACCTGGCATTTCAGTTGATGCCACTAGATGGCGCACTCTAGACACAAATGACCTTTGCTGGAGTCGGCAACCGGCAAGATCTAAGAACCAAATACGTCACGCTTACATTGGAGGGGCTCGAGATGAACCTGAGCAATAGCAGTTCACGGTTAGTACAGTACGGCGAATACAAGTTGTAACTGAGTGGCGCTGAGCAAAGTGACTTGAACGCGACCACACACCCTATAAAAAACACTTATATAAAGTCAGGCAACACTAACCAGGTTTATGCCACAATATATGATACGAGAGTCTGATTAGCTTCGGTTGCTATGCTAGCATTACCTGTGGAATGCCAGAGAAACAGCTTTCAGACTGAAACACATTCACTGGTGGGGAAAATTTATCAGCTGCTTGTGCGACAGTCAGACTTTACAGCGGAGTTAACGGGAGAATGAACTCCGGTGGACGAGCAGCACTGCAGCGGGCGGTAATGCAGCTGAACCACATTAATAAACGATGCACCACGGCACTCTGGAGAAAGGTATAAGGCTGGAGAAGTAGTTATTTAATTTAATCTGGCTTCGTATGATTGAAAGCTACCCGACGCAGTCCTCTGTTGATGTTGTTGTGGAGAAACTCAGCGACGTAAAACACTGTGTGGGTCATAAGAAGGCACGTCGACGATTACGTCATGACGCCATAGCGGCCAAAATCATAAAAATATAAGAAAGAAATATAAATCAAAGCAAAGTGCCGTTAAGCTAATCTTACGCATGGGAAAGAATCAAGATCCGAGCAAAAGTCGTTTCAGTGCGATTTATTATACACGCATCAAGCCTTTCTCTTCGTTCTTACCCGATGGTAAAAAAACATAAGCCTACCGGGTGCGCCCCTCACTACCACCTGTTTCCCATATGTATAATGAGCAGGCCTCCCCTCCCCCGGTGCCCAAAGGCTGCCTTTACAAAACCAGACGCATAGTGCAACTTATTTGATAAACTTAAATAAGAATTAAAAGGAAGATTTACTATAAACAAAAAAGAACAATAAAATAAATGGATAACTATTAAATAATATAAGCTCCTAGATATGGCTTCATCAGACGCAAACAATAATTCACCTTTGAACCTGCATCTGTAACAATGAGTGCCGAGTGTTTAATGAGGAGTGGACAGCTAAATATCTTTCCACCGATCTGCTACTGGCCCGTCTGTCACATTTTAAAACTCATAGTGGCCCCCGAGCCAAAAGGTTTGCCCCCCCCTGATGTAGCTTAACTGTGGTTTTGTGTCTTTGTGCAGCTCTTACGTTGGTTTTTGGAGTTTTCAATAAATTAGAAATCATCAAGTGTACGACCATCTTTCGGAGGGATATGCTACAATTTAGATCATAACATATCGATACAATATCGCCACGCAAAGTATCGCGATACTATGCTGTGTCGATGATTTCCCCCTCCCCTAATGTGCATCTCTGAATAAATCCACCTCCCTGCATTTGATGAATGAAGCATCGTTTTGTTGTCCGTAGGTCTGGAAATGGTTCGGTGTCTCTGGAGGTCCGGATCAAAGCGGAGCAGGAAGCTTTGGCTGAAGCCGTCAGAGCAGCCGAGGTCAGTCCGTTTTAAACGACGAAACCAGATCCTGATTAGACTGTCCTATCAATTGTAATGATTGCATGTATTACTTAACCTCTTAAGCCCCAGGCCTGTTTTTCAGGCTCGAAAATGACATGACCAAAACAAAGGACTATAACTTAACTTCTAAAAGGGTTATATGAATAATTTCTTTTATCAAAGAAAGGTCACATCTGTGAGTTGGATGTGGAAGTGTCAGAATCAATAAAGATGTTTCAGTTTCAGAGTAAATCCAGATGGAACATAGTCAAAAAGTGTAAATTCTTGACTCCGCCCAAATAAAACCCATTACTTACAGTGAAAAACCACCCATGAATGATGGGTTAGTCCTGACCTCAAAGCTTTAGGAATCCAAACTATAACATAATAAGTACCCTGTATCAAGATTGAGGCAAAACAAGTGACATTTTACCTTTTTAGTGAGATTTAGCAAAAAAAGTCCACGCGGACTAAGCTTGGGCACATTTGGTTCCATCAGTGCCATTTAATTTAACTATACAACAAGCATTTTTTGGGGACCCCCTTGAAAACGTGACGATGCTTCTCCAGGGGTTTATCCTAATAAATACATTTCTATGTGATGAACGAAGTAAGTAAACAATCTCAAGTCTATAAATGTGTTTCGGTCGCATTCCACACCTAATAGTCCGCTTCTCTGGTGCGCACCAGACCGCAGTTCAGAAGCTCCGGTTTGCGTTCACACGGCAACACTCAAACGGACTACACTTTAAACACAAGTCATGTGCTCGGAAATGCTGTTCAACCATTGGTCAGACATTAAGGGGGTGAAAACGCAAATCCCGGCAATTTCTACAGGAGCCTCCGCCATGGAGCATCGGCAGGTTATTCTCCTGCTGCTGTTAGTCTGGAGATCAACGGACTCTAGTGGACGGCGCATACGATTATATAATCAGACAACGTTCGATAAAAAACATAACACATTATAATGAGAACGCATCATGAGACGTTCTGCAGTCGGAGGAGGTTTCACCGACGGCAGGTCTGACTTTATGTAGCTGACGGAGCATTTTCACCGTTACGACACTGTTCAACACTTCCTCCTGCTTCACTCTTTCGCCAAAGATTTTGAAGACCTCCGCGTTCTTGTGACTCGTAAATATACGCTTCCTATGTTTTGGTGCGGACTGCGTTCACTAGCAAGCGCTCCGAGACCACCTCTTTGAGGCGGACCGGAGTCCGGTTGCTTCGTTCACATAAGAGGTCTCGGACCCAAACAAACCGCACCAAGCGGCTAAACGCACCAGGGTTCAATTCAAGCGGACTATACAAATAAACACAAGGATGGTGTGAATGCGACCAACCTTGTATTTTTAGTGTTTGTTTATGGAAGATAGACTTCTCACCGATTATTACGGTATAATTGATCAGTAAAAATGATTGTTTCGCAGCTCGCTGACCTCCCTCAGCTCGAGCCCTGTGAGCCTCTCAGTCCAGCTTCTTCCACGATCCAGTCCCTGGTCCAGTAGTAACACCAGTACCACCAGTATTGGACCTCAACCTGGCTCCGGCGGGGTGATCAGAGACCCCTGATGGTCAGCCAGTCAGCTGCTGACAGAGGAACACACATTCAGCTGATCTGAGGATAAGGTTGGTGTCTTTTTTTAACGGAGGAAATGTGTTGGTTCTTTTATCAGGCTTCAAGAATTAAAACTCAAGTTGGTGTTTGCATTTTTATATGCTTTTAAACGTTTATTTTGTATGTTTTTTTATCTTAAAATAGCTTTTAATAATTGTCTTTTTTAAATTGTATTATGACTTTTCTCTCACTGTTTTTGTGTGCCCCATATTAACAAAATGATATGTATAACCCTACGACTAAACACAGCCCAATTAACTCACAATTAAAGCAACACTTTTCATCCAATTTCAACAGAAAATATTCTCTTTTAAATGCCATTGTATTAAAGTGGACCTATCATGCAAAATGCACTTTGTGATGTCTCTTCTCCATCAACATGTGTCCCGGTGTGTCGGGGAACTCACGCAGCGTCAGGAAATAAAAGCCCTCTCTCTTTTCCTCCGTACCCAAATCTCTAAAAACGGGGGGAACAACGGAGCTGATCCAGATTTGCTGTCCGATATGACGTAACATCTGAAATGTGGACCCACGGGCCAATCAGAAACGTTGCTATCAGAAACAATGCCCGACTGTTTTGGTCGTAATATGGTCGGTTGTTCACATTAGCATGGCTAACACTCAGAGCTAACCTGAGCTGGAGAGCATGTGTGTGAAGAAGCAGGAAGTAGAAAGGAACTCACCTTGTGGTGTAACCGGCAAGAGAGAAAGCCTTTGAGCTCCAAACTGTTTCAGAAAGAATCCTCGATCTAATAATCCTTGCGTTTCATCACCGACAGTATCTGCCGGGTCCCGCATAGCCTTTATTCATACAGGTGAACATCTCATTGAGACACGGGCTCTCACGAGAGACCTGTCTATACCCAGAATCAGCACTTTAGAAACAGGAAGTGAATGGAGGGATATGAGGCATGGCGGGTGATCTGTTTGGTATTTTGAGCATTGCTATTGCCTCTAGAAATAGCTAATAGGTGACCTTAAAGTCCGGATTTTAATCAGCCCGCGAAATACCAGTACGTGTTGGAGTCGACTGCTACTGATAATTTAAAAGCTAAGAGCCCTTTCCCCTCCTGTTCATGTTAGGATTCAGCAGCTCTTTCTGAAAGGAAATGGGATAAGACCTCAGAACAAATACATAAAAACAACATTCAAACGGTCATAGATATAAAGAATTTATCACAGTTCAGCTGAATGTCCTTAGGAAGAATGCATGTCTTTATTTTTGTATTTTTGAGTGTGTAAAAGAAGGCGTTCTGATTTTAATACACAGGATCGAAGATGGAGAACTTCACCCCAAGATCAGCAAGTCTCTGATGGAGTGCAGGCAGAATGGTACAATATAACAAGCTGCATAATTACTCATTCATTCATAAAAACTCTGTATATAACTTTGTTGCATTTAGTGAATAAACTGCTATGGTTAAAATATATCTTGCAGCTGCTTCCACAGGTAGTAAAATAATGCTTGAAAAACTGAATTTTGCAAATGAAACTGATCACGGATGTGTCTGTGCTCAGGTGTGTCTACAGGTGAGGATGAGAGCAGCAGCCAGCAGCTCATCAGCAGTAATGAGACGCGCTGTGGTGACGCCGTTAAAAGGTACCACTTCACTTACAGCCGTTTATACATTGTGGAGAAAAAGGAAATTAATTGAACTACTATGTCTTGTTGTGAAAAAGCTCCATTAGAAGCATCCGGTTAACGTAAAATGGACATGTGGGTGCTTTTATTTTGAAAAAGCATCCTGTTAACGTAAAATGGACATTTGGGTGCTTTTATTTTGAAAAGGCTCCATTAGAAGCATCCTGTTAACGTAAAATGGACATTTGGGTGCTTTTATTTTGAAAAGGCTCCATTAGAAGCATCCTGTTAACGTAAAATGGACATTTGGGTGCTTTTATTTTGAAAAAGGACCATTTGAAGCATCCTGTTGAAATAAAATAGAAATGGGGTTGCTTTTATTGTGAAAGGCCCATTTGAAGCGTCCTGTTAACGTAAAATGAAATTATGGCCCTTTTGAAATGAAAGGCCTCACCGCTCACGCTAGGGATGTTAAGATTCAACGATTCGCAACGGCAAAAACGTTCAAGATGCGGAGGTGCACCGGTTGAGAGAGTGCACATCGGCTACAGTTGGGTTTGAACTCGCGATTTGCATCGATGTAGCGTCTTTGTATCGGTAAAAAACGATTCATTCATATAAATCCCCTCATCCAATCAGCACTCAGCAGAGACGAGTGATCTTTGCTTCGCACTACGGAGGCCGAGAGTCTCAGTTATCAACAACCACGGAAGTCGAGGAGAAAGAAAAAACACAAGCGCATCGAAAAAATACCTACAAATCAAACGTTTGGAACTCTTCGGATTTTTCAAGACAGACGGTCAACTTCAAAAATCGCTCGCAAGTTGTAAACGATGCCGTGCCGCTTTAAAGTACACAAGTAGTACGAGGAACTTAGCGACGCACATAAAGAGGCGACATGGGGTCTGCGGCTGAAAAGAGAAAGTTAGACATGAGTGAAATCACTCGGAGAGGTGTTCTGTCAGAGAGAGGTGTTTAGTTTACAGCAGCCTGTGACGGCCAAACAGTTTAAATGTCTTCCTCACTGAAAGCCGTTATGAAAGAGCTGTTTGTGAAAGGGTATTTGTATTCTTCATTGTTCCCATAGAAACCACTGCTTTCTGCTCTTAGCCTCTGGATGAGTGTTCAGCACATCAGGCAGCAGCTGTTGTTGCTCTGTGGTAGCTGTTATCTGCACATTGTTAATCATGGGCAATGCATCCTTAAATTGTTTAACTGTGAGGTGTGATTAGAGCTACAGATGTTACGGTACGTCCACACGGCAGCGTCGCATGCTTCAACAGAGACGCTTCCCATTCACTTTGAGTGGGGTGACGTCACGCTTTGCCGAACTGCGTTGTGGTTCCGTCGCTTTGCCTCCGTTGCTCGCGCTGAAAGTTGAGAAAAGTTCAACTTCTCAAGCGTCGACGGAAGCGTCAGCCAATCAAATCATATGCCAGTACAAGCTCCAGCCAATCAAACCGCATGCTTGTGTGGTGCACGGCAGACACGCCCACCGGCAAGCTTCCGTGTGGACGTACCGTTAGTGTCTCTAAACTACATTTTAATAACATGATCAAACTCTAAATGCTTGTATTGTGTTCCCTCTGGTTGTGTCGTTTCCACCCTCTGGCCCGCTGTACCAGACGTCCGACTCATTGATCGTGACGATGAAACTGAAGGAGCCGCAGAACCAGAGCTGCCACTTCTTCCAGGACAGAGTCGTGTACAGGTGTGTGTGCGCAGCAGAACTCACAAAACACTCGGTGGAGCTCTTTCAAGTCTGAAATTTTACTTGCATCAAAGCAGCTCCATCAAAACATCAAAAACAAGGGGGGGGGGGGGGGGGGGGGGGTGGGGGGGGGGGGGGGGGGGGGGGGGGTGGTGGGGGGTGGGGGGTGTGGGGGGGGTGGTGGTGTGTGGTGTGTGTGTGTGTGTGTGTGTGTGTGTGTGTGTGTGTGTGTGTGTGTGTGTGTGTGTGTGTGTGTGTGTGTGTGTGTGTGTGTGTGTGTGTGTGTGTGTGTGTGTGTGTGTGTGTGTGTGTGTGTGTGTGTGTGTGTGTGTGTGTGTGTGTGTGTGTGTGTGTGTGTGTGTGTGTGTGTGTGTGTGTGTGTGTGTGTGTGTGTGGTGGTGTGTGTGTGTGTGTGTGTGTGTGTGTGTGTGTGTGTGTGTGTAAAAATTATAAGAAAAAGTGAAATTTGAAGGGGAAAAAAGTAATTCAGAGAATAAAGACAAATTATATTAGAAACGGGAATATTCTGAAAAAAGTGAAATTCAGAGAAAAAATACACATAAGAGAAAAATATGAAATGAGTGAAATTTGAAGGAAAAATATATAAAATAAATGTGAAAATTGGGAAAGTGAAATTTTGAATGAAAGAAAAAAAGGCAATTTCTGAAAAATAAGTTAAATTCTCAGAAAAGTCAAAGCTCAAGCATAAGCTACATTTTTAGAAGAAAAATGGGAAAGTGACAAAAGTAACATTTTGGACGAACAAATATAATTCTGAGACAAACGTGTAATTTGAAAAAAAGTTCTCAATTCGTGAAAAATGATAGTTATACATTAAAGTTCAGGTTTACAGTTTAATTATTAGTAGGGGTGCAAATTACTTGGTTGGTGCCCAAACTGATACTGATTGGAATAATGTTTCCATGGAGAAGTGAAGTTTCTGCCGGTGAATCAAACTGTTCAGCACAGTAGAGAAAAAGTGATATTTCCTCATTCAGTTTGACTCCCATGTTTTTCAGTGGCAGAGTGAACGAGCGCACCTACAGAGCCGACCTGCAGCTTCACGCCAACATCGCTCCGGACCGATGCTGCTGGGAAAAAGTCCAACGAGCCGGTCCTCAAACTGTTCAAACAACAGCCGGGACACTGGGAGAAACTCCTCAGGAACAAGGTACTGGAGTCAGATTCATTACATCGGTCCACAGCAGGAATTAATCACAAGGGCCAGCTGTTATGAGTAAGTGATAAACAACAGCTGGAAAAAAAATCTATTAATACAGAGGATGGTTATATCCAGAAAGATATATGAAGGTGGTTGTGACTACCCAATCTGCATCCCTGCCCGATTTGCATTGCGCATGTGGTCCGCCATATTGGACAACTACATAATAAGCGCTTTGAGCACCAGGAAAAGCGCTTTAAAAATGTAATGTATTATTATATTATTATTATTATTACATATGGCAACCCAAATAGGAGACTTGACGTCTAGACGGCTGCCATACATTGTACATGCGCGAGTTTTAAACTTAAACGGTTGCTATATATATAATTCCAAAGCTGGTAAAGACCTTTCAAATGTAGCAGTTAATGTAATTAGATATAAATTATTAATGCGATACATTTTAGCATACATTCACAGTAAATAGCTGTCTATCAGAAGTTAAATCCATTTCTCACTTATGTACTCAACCCAATAAAAGGAGTTGTTAAATAATAGTGAAGTCACGTAGTAGTAACAATAACTCATCTCTCTCGTTCAGATTAATATTGTCGGGTTTTTTTTGTTTTCTTTTTCTGCTTTGCCAAACGCCACTACGTCAAGTGTCCTATTTGGGTTGCCGTACGTAGTTGTCCAATATGGCGGACCATCTCGCACATGCGCAATGCAAATTGGGCAGGGATGCAGATCGGGTAGTGACAGTGGTAAAACAAATAATCTGAAGTTATTAAAGGTCTCCTATCATGCAAAATGCACTTTTCGATATATCAACATGTGTCCCCGGTGCGTCAGGGAACTCAAAAAGTTTCAGAAAATAAAACCCTCTCTTTTCCTCCGTAACAACATCTCTAAAAACGGGACTACAACTGAGCTGATCCAGATTTGCGTCCGATATGATGTAATATCAGACATGTGGACCCACGGCCCAATCAGAAACGTTGCTATCAGAAACAATGGGTTTTGGACGTAACATGGTCTTTGTTTACATTAGCAAGCAGCGCTAACACTCAGAGCTAACCTGTACTGGAGAGAGCATGTGTGTGAAGAAGCAGGAAATAAAAAACGGAACTCACCTTGTGGTAAACTTGAGAGAGAAAAAGAGTTGGAGCTCCTCCATACTGTTTCAGAAATAATCCTTGATGTGGTTTGGAACATGATATGGCGTTTCATCACGGCAGCATTTAGCCGAGTTTCTCGTAGAATTCTGAGCCTAAAAATAGCATAATAGGAGACCTTTTTAAATGTAAAGTGAAGCTGCAGTGGTTCCTTTAAATCCTTTCTTTCCCATAATTAAATGTAAAAAATGGCAGCGTGTATTTTACAAAAATATCGTTGTTTCCACAGAATATCTTTGTGAGTTACGACGTGGAGCACATTGAATTTGAGAATGAAGACAGAACCCCAAACGGTGAGAAGAACCACAATGAAAAACCAGCTCCATTTCTATTTAAATTATTTGTGTGTGTGGTGTGTGTGGTGTGTGTGTGTGTGTGTGTGTGTGTGTGTGTGTGGTGTGTTGTGTGTGTGTGTGTGTGTGGTGTGTGTGTGTGTGTGTGTGTGTTTGTGTGTGTGTGTGTGTGTGTGTGTGTTGTGTGTGTGTGTGTGTGTGTGTGTGGTGTGTGTGTGGTGTGTTGTGTGTGTGTGTGTGTGTGGGTGTGTGTGTGTGTGTGTGTGTGGTGTGTGTGTGTGTGTGTGTGTGTGTGTGTGTGTGTGTGTGTGTTGTGTGTGTGTGTGTGTGTGTGTGTGTGTGTGTGTGGCAAAAATTATAAGAAAGAAGTGAAATTTGAAGGAGAACAGGAATATTCTGAAAAAAGTGAAATTCAGAGAAAAAATACACATCCTTGAAAAAAAGTCTTATTTGAGAAAAAGTTCTCAAATTGTGAGAAAAATATGAATTTATGAGAAATAAGTGAAATTTGAAGGAAAAATATATAAAATAAATGTGAAAATTGGGAAAGTGAAATTTTGAATGAAAGAAAAAAAGGCAATTTCTGAAAAATAAGTTAAATTCTGTGTGTGTGTGTTTCAGGTGTGTGTTTCCAGGAAAACATGGGGGGGAACAACAACTGCTACGTGGTGTCGGAGAGCGGCAGTGAGAGCGACTAAAGAGGATAAAGACGAACCACTCGAGTCACCTGTGAATATCTGAGGGTTAAAATCGTGTTGTATTTGGGATCTTCCTTCTGACCTTGATAGATTTTAGGAATATAAATGTTTTAGCACCTTGAGAATTAAGCTTTTGGGAGGAAAGTGTTGAGTTGGATTCACAGCTTCATGTTATCGGAACCAAAACTTTTGTCAAGAAAAAAAGCTACGATTAGCGTTGATTAAAAATGTTTGAAATTGTGTTTATGGGATTTCTGTGATTTTGGATTGTTGCAAAAGAATCTGTGTCAAATAAATGTTTATGATACTGACACGTTTGTTTCAGTAGGATAATCTCCACTTTATGATTTCTGAAGTAAAAAGCTAATGTTGGGCACTGCATGGTCACATGACTTCACGTCACCACCGCTAAGCTAAAGGAGGCTAATGTTTGTATGATATTAAAGGGATTTTAGGAATATAAACTCCTGCAGGGATTAGATAAACTTTTCCTTGCTGTTTTAGCACCTTGAGAATTAAGCTTTTGGGAGGAAAGTGTTGAGTTGGATTCACAGCTTCATGTTACAGGAACAAAGACTTTTCAAGAAAAAAAAGCTACGATTAGCGTTGATTGACAGCCCCCTTATTTTCACGCTAGCTTCTCAAACCTGATTTGCACATTTTATTTATATTCATTCTAAATATATCCTGAGTTTTAACATTTAAAAATCTCCCAAAACCAATAAGAATGTCTGCTCTGTGTTAATGCTGTACACGTTGTAAACACGTTGAGGCACATTCCATTTCTTCCTGATATTTGGCTTTAAATACGGCGGTTGCTAAAAGTGTCTAAATGAGAGACCAAGCGTCTTCACGCCCAACATTAGCCTCCTTTAGCTTAGCGGTGGTGAAGTCATGTGACCGTGCTGTAGTTCCTTTATAGCCCAACATTAGCCTCCTTTAGCTTAGCGGTGGTGAAGTCATGTGACCTTGCTGTAGTTCCTCTATAGCCCAACATTAGCCTCCTTTAGCTTAGCGGTGGTGACGTGAAGTCATGTGACCGTGCTGTAGTTCCTTTATAGCCCAACATTAGCCTCCTTTAGCTTAGCGGTGGTGAAGTCATGTGACCGTGCTGTAGTTCCTTTATAGCCCAACATTAGCCGCCTTTAGCTTAGCGGTGGTGACGTGAAGTCATGTGACCGTGCTGTAGTTCCTTTATAGCCCAACATTAGCCTCCTTTAGCTTAGCGGTGGTGAAGTCATGTGACCTTGCTGTAGTTCCTCTATAGCCCAACATTAGCCTCCTTTAGCTTAGCGGTGGTGAAGTCATGTGACCGTGCTGTAGTTCCTTTATAGCCCAACATTAGCCGCCTTTAGCTTAGCGGTGGTGACGTGAAAATGCTCTAAAAGCCGAATCAGAGTTATTTTTCCTCTTTTAATTTGACTGATATTGGTGAGACTGCACATCAGAGGCGAGGCTTAAAATATGGGGTGTTTTTAAAAGGACCCGTTATCTTTTATTTGATGTTATACAAAATAAAGTTTGTTCAGTTAATCCAGTTGAGTCTGATATTTGTGCTGATACTAAAAATAATTTTGTTCAAGTGTAATATCGATCATCTATTAATGCCAGGGGTGCCCAATACGTCGACCGCAAAGGTAGTGCCATACGGGTTCATGCCGTTATGAGGGGTCCTCACCTCCTCATCTGAAGCGCAAATGCGGCGCAATTAGTCGCCCGCGACACAGATTGGGCAGGGGCGGCCCTGTAGGTAGATCATTTGGGCTTGGTCATTTTAAAAGTGGCTCCCAAGATGAAAAAGTGTGGGCACCCCTGATCTACACTAAAATGCCCCATAAAATAAGACTTGTTTGACATTTTGTGGACTTATGTTTCTTTATTGTCCCAAAACCGTCATATTAATCAAGGTGACGGTGTGTTTCATAAGACGTATTTGGGGCAGTGTTGGTGACATTTCAACAATAAAATACGAATGAGTCCTTACCCCCAGTGAAGGAGTTCAAGTATCTCGGGGTCTTGTTCTCGAGTGAGGGAACAATGGAGCGTGAGATGGGCCGGAGCAGCGGGAGCGGTATTGCAGTCGCTTTACCGCACCGTTGTGACGAAAAGGGAGCTGAGCCAGAAGGCAAAGCTCTCTGTCTACCGGGCCATCTTCCTTCCTACCCTCACCTATGGTCATGAAGGATGGGTCATGACCGAAAGAACGAGATCGCGGATACAAGCGGCCGAGATGGATTTTCTCTGCAGGGTGGCTGGCGTCTCCCTTAGGGATAAGGTGAGAAGTTCGGTCATCAGGGAGGGACTCGGAGTTGAGCCGCTCCTTCGCGTCGAAAGAAGCCAGTTGAGGTGGTTCAGGCACCTAGTTAGGATGCCACCTAGGCGCCTCCCTAGGAAGGTGTTCCAGCTGGGAGGAGACCAAGGGGTAGACCTAGGACCAGGTGGAGGGATTATATCTCTTCGCTGGCCTGGGAGCGCCTTGGGACCCCCAGTCAGAGCTGGTTGATGTCGCCAGGGAAAAGAAAGTTTGGGTCTCTCTGCTGGAACTGCTACCCCCGAGACCCGACCACGGATAAGCGGGAGAAGATGGATGGATGGATGGAAATACAAAACAGAACCAGGACATGGTAATTAATTGAGAAAAACTCATCGAATTAAAGGTAAATACATTTCTAGGAAAATATTTAGATAAATCTAAACAGTGATCTGAGATGTGTATCAGGATCAAGAGTCACCTCCACCTCAGACTGCTGGACCCTCTTCAGCTCCACCTCATACTGCTGGACCCTCTTCACCTCCACCTCAGACTGCTGGACCCTCTTCAGCTCCACCTCATACTGCTGGACCCTCTTCACCTCCACCTCAGACTGCTGGACCCTCTTCAGCTCCACCTCAGACTGCTGGACCCTCTTCAGCTCCACCTCAGACTGCTGGACCCTCTTCAGCTCGAGCAGCTTCTTCATCTGTTTCCTGAGCGTCTCCTCCAGCTGAGTCACAGCTCTCCTCACAGTCCCCTCATATGAAGGTGGACGGACCCTGACTTCTGTCCAGTTCTTGGTGGGTGGAGCAGCGTTCAGGGACGTGAAGCTTTGGAGGAGGTGGAGCTGGTCTTCAGAGCGTGAGAGCTGCTCCACCTCAGAGCTTCTCTTCTTCAGCTCAGAGACTTCCTGTTCCAGCTCTTTGATGAAGCCTTCAGCCTGTTCCTCTGTCTCTCTCTGCTTCTCTTTGATGGTGTCCATGAGCTCGGCCTGGCTTCTCTCAACAGACTCCTTCAGAGCGCTGAAGACCTGAACACCATCTGCTATCTCTCTGTCTGCTCCTTCCTTACTGAGCTCCACTGAGCGATTCGTCTCCTGGATCTTCAGTCGTCTCTTCTGGATCATCAGCTGAGTTTCAGCCTCTGTCTTCCCCAGCTCAGCCTTCTTTCCTTCATATCCTTCTTTCAGAGGAACAACATCATGTGTCTTGTGGTCTAAAACAGTGCAGAGCATGCAGACACACACCTGGTCGGTCTGACAGAACAGCTCCAGCAGTTTATTGTGCTTCACACACATCCTGCCTTCCAGGTTCTCCACAGGGTCGATCAGCTGATGTTTCTTCAGGCCTGCTCTTGTCAGGTGAGGCTCCAGGTGAGTCTCACAGTAGGACTCCAGACACACCAGGCAGGACTTCAGGGCCTTCAGTCTGGTTCCAGTGCAGGCGTCACAGGGAACTTCTCCTGGTTTGACAACGTGTTGCTCTGAGCTGCTGCTGCTGGCTTTCTGTTGAGCTGACTGTCTGAACTGAGCAGCCATCTCAGAGATGAACATGTTGACCAGCAGTTCAGGCCTTGAGTAGAATAACTTTTTACAGTTAGGACACTGATAGGGGACTTTAGTGTCCCAGTGTTGAGAGATGCAGGCTTTACAGAAGTTGTCCACATGGTGTGCTGACTGGATCAGTGAACACATCCAGACAGATGGAGCACAGAAACTGATCTTCAGTCAGCAGACAGCTGGCAGCAGACATGTCTTCACTCTGAGGACTAAAAACATATATTTTTAATAATTTGTTTATTTGGAATCAAATTGAGTGAAAGTGAATTAGAGCCCAGATTTTTTATTTTTTTATTTTTTTATTTGTTCCGGAAGTGAGGGACCGCTGGCAAGTTGCTGCCGCGCCTCCTCCGTTGTCTGTCGATTGTTTCGTGCTGTTTCTGTTGAATGTTGTCTTGTCCAACTGGACTCCAAATCCGTCAGCTACAAACCGTCTGTCCCATCTAAGATTGTGACGATTAATTTAACCGTTTAACAATCCGTACACGTGCTAATGCTACTGTGCTGTCACTCGGTAGCTTGAAGCTAGCCGCGCCGGTACACGGCTCACCGTACTGGACTACTTGGGCTGTGCTCTATTTCACCTGATAGCCTGATCTGGTGCGCCCTGCAAAGCACACCTGTTGGGATCTGTCCGCTGCCATTCTGCCAGCTCTCCTGGGTGCAAATACCCCCTGTGGATTGCTGCCAACACGAAGGCCGCCCCACACAGGTTAGCTACTACCGGCTAACCTGTCACTCGTCCCCAGCGCCATACGTCTGGTTTCTCCGCCTCGAGAGAAAACCTGCGGCTACAACCAACACGAATACTCGCCCGCCTCAGCAGTGCAGGTTTGTCGCTTCACTTCAACCAATTGGATCATCAAACCGCTGGATAACATTGTTTTTGTTTTTAACTCATCATGTGGATTTTTAAACTGCTCATATGGAGCGCTCTGTGTCTCACGGTAACGAGCACGTCTCCTCCGCTGCGTTACTCTGCAACGGAGCTGCTACGTCTCCGGTCTTACTCCAGGACCCCTCCAGCTCTGCTTGCCCAACACTCTACTATTCTCAAACGACCAAGATACATTCACCGTGGATGTGGACGAAACTTTGAGAACACAAAACACAGCAATAACAAAACAATCCGCTCTTTCTGGTCCACTGAGCCACGCCCCCCGCGCATTGCCCGTGCTGTCAATCACAGTGTGTTATCCCCCCTGTCTAAAGCATCCACATACGCACAACTTACCTGTCTGCAACTATGTCTGTTTAACATAAGATCCCTCACCAACAAGGCCCAGCTGGTTTCTGATTTCATTATGGACAAAAAGCTTGATTTGTTATGCCTCACTGAGACCTGGCAACAGTCTGATGACTTCTCCCAGCTTAATGCAGCTGTCCCTCCGGGTTATGCTTTTATTAGTAAACCCCGTGCCACTGGGAGGGGGGGGGGGGGGCTTGCTGTGTTGCACCGTGAACACTTTAAAGTCATTGCTGTCACTGTCCCCCATCACTCCTCTTTTGAATGCTTAGTTGTAAAACTCACTAGCCCCAAACCCATCATCATTATTTCCATCTACAGACCGCCGAAGCCCTCTGCTGTTTTTCTCACTGAATTGTCATCATTACTAACATCTGTATGGGCAATGTCCCCTACTGTTATCCTCTTAGGTGACTTTAACATCCACATTGACGACCCATCCAATGTTTTTGCAAATGATTTCATCTCACTCCTGGACTGCCTCGATATCACACAACATGTCAACCTCCCAACACATAACAAAGGTCACATACTGGACTTACTCTGCTGCACTGGCATCACTCCCATTAACCTTGCTGTCATTGAATTCCCAATTTCTGACCATAAAGCTGTAATTTTTGATATCCATGCCCCCCTTTCCAAAACCAAAGAACAACGGTCCATCACCTTCAGAAACATTAAACACATTAACCCCACAGATCTCACCACTCTGATTAATTCCTACCCCAATCCTCCAACATCCACCCACCCTGCTGACCTGGTGAATCACTGTAATAACTGTCTCTCCTCTTCCCTCACTGCCCTGGCTCCCCTGAAAACTCGCAAAGTTTCATTCACCCACTCCGCCCCCTGGTTCACCTCTGAGCTACGTCAGCTCAAAACAACTGGCCGCCGATTGGAGCGGCTGTGCAAGAGCACCGGACTCTCAGTTCACACGCAAATGTACTCGGATCTCCTTCACCTCTACAAGAACGTGCTTTCCAATGCCAAGTCCTCATATTACTCCAACCTCATCAGCAGAGAGTTCTGTTCTCCACAGTCAGTCGCCTACTTCAGCCTCCTCAAACGCTCCCTCCAGATATCTCCATTGACCAATGTACTGACTTTCTGCAATTTTTTCACTCCAAAATTAACACCATTCACCTAGAGCTGGCCTCAGCATGCACCTCCTCAAGTGATCCACCCTGGATGTCTACCACTGGTCCATCACTCTTCAGCTCCCTCTCCATCTTCACCCCAGCATCGGAATACACCATCTCAGAGCTCATCCGTAAAGCTAAAACCACCACCTGTCAGCTTGATCCTCTTCTCACCACCCTGGTCAAGGCTTGTCTACCAGCCATATCACCCATGATCACTGACATAATTAACTCCTCCCTCACCTCTGGAATTGTACCCACCTCCCTCAAACTGGCTGCAATTACTCCCATCCTCAAAAAACCCGGTACTGACCCAGCCGATCTAAACCACTACAGGCCCATCTCCAACCTACCCTTCATTTCCAAGACCCTTGAGAGGGTGGTTGCCGCACAGCTTCAGTCCCATCTTGACACAAACAACCTCCATGAACCCTTCCAATCTGGTTTCCGCCAAAAACACAGCACTGAAACAGCCCTGGTTAAAATCACCAATGACCTCCTCCGTGCAGCTGACTCCGGACTTCTCACCATCCTCATCCTCCTTGACCTCAGCGCTGCATTCGATACCATCTCTCACCCACTACTCCTGGACCGCCTGGCTGGCATTGGGATCACTGGTGTTGCACTATCCTGGTTCTCATCATACCTCACTGACAGACAACAGTTTGTACAACTCGGTAATCACAAGTCACAAGAAAGTGCTATTTCACTGGGTGTCCCCCAGGGGTCAGTACTGGGTCCACTCCTATTCATCATATATCTCCTCCCCCTGGGCAAAATCCTCCGTCACCATGAGGTTAATTTTCACTGCTACGCCGATGACACACAGGTCTACATTTCCTCCAAACCCACCACTGCCCTCCCCCCAACCTCCCTCACCACCTGCCTTGAGGACATCAGGAGCTGGATGAGCAGGAACCTCCTGAAGCTTAACGGTAGCAAAACTGAGGCCCTGCTCATCGGCTCCAAATCCACCCTCACCAATTCACATATCACCCCAGCATCAAACATCATCATCGACGGGTTCCCCATACCATTCGCTGCCCAAGTGAAAAGCCTCCGTGTCCTTCTGGACGGCTCCCTCTCATTCGCACCACACATAAAAAAACATCACCCGCATCGCCGTCTTTCATCTTCGGAACATCTCCAGACTCCGCTCATCTCTGTCCCAACCCAGCACTGAAATCCTGGTCCACTCATTCGTCACATCCCGGATTGATTACTGCAATGCACTTCTGACTTCTGAGCTCCTCAATAGACTGCAAATAATCCAGAACTCTGCTGCCCGGATCATCACCCGCACCAACTCATCCGACCACATCATCCCCATTCTCACTCAGCTACACTGGCTTCCTGTACGCTACCGTATTGACTACAAACACATTCTACTCATATACAAAGCTGTCCATAACCTTGCCCCCATCTACATCTCTGACCTCCTTCAGGAGTACACCCCCTCCCGCACTCTCCGCTCTTCGTCCGTAGGACTTCTCACCGTCCCAAGCTATCGCCTCAAAACCATGGGTGCTCGAGCTTTCAGCTGCTCGGCTCCCAGACTCTGGAACACCCTGCCACTACACATTCGACAGTCTGATTCCATAACAACATTCAAAACCCACCTGTTCAAACTGGCATTTTCTCTATAATCTGTACCCTGTGTCCTTTTGTGTCCCTTTGTGTCCTTCTGTAGTCAATTTCCTGTTGTTTGTCTTGTCTTACCCCGGCTGATACTTCACTAAATCCACTGTTTTAATTTGTAAGGTAAAATTGTAAATGTAAATTTTAAATCTGTAAGCCTGTAAGGTGTCCTTGGGTGTTATGAAAGGCGCCCCCCAAAATAAATGTATTATTATATTAGATGTGCGAGATTGAGATTTACCATAGAGATCTTTTTCTCTACACTAATAACTGAATCAAATATGATATTAAATTGTTCAGACTAAATCTTATTAGGAATAAATAAAACATTAACTTACAAACATTAATTTGAGCCAACTAGAATATATAGTTAAAAAGCACACAGGACCATGACAGTACTTGTGTACTGAGATATTTCCACTTTTCCATTTAAATCTTTATTTGTACTTTTCCACAAAAATATCAGCAGGACCTAATGCACTTTTCACTCCAATAAAGGAATTGTTCACAGGTAGTTTGTTACTGCAGATAGTATAAAATAAATTAATCAACTAAATAGTGATTTAATAAAATTGCATCAATAATTATAAATCCAATAATATATTTGACTTTTAAAAAGGACATTATTCTTATTTATTTATGTTTTCAATTAATGATCGAGTACTTCCTACCCCGCTATAAATTGATGTACATGTATCCTCAATCATCATTGTGTTTATTATTACAGCCAAACCACTTAATTTTTCGTTCTGTTAATAAAGTCAAAGGCCTATGTATTCTTGTTTTTGCTCCTAAACGACCTTGCATGTGGCTCCTGTAAATCCCTTCTGCACTCTGTCTGCAGCTGGTCTACCTGCCTGGGTCGCTGTCAGTGACACAGGAAGGTTGGAGGAGATAACATCAGTATGAGTGAAGCACTTCAGACAGTCATGTAATGGATGCCTAAACGCCATTGTGTCAGACTCGTGACAAAGATAGTTAGTTTTATTTGTTGTCTTTTCTTTGGCACGGACAACATGCTACGTACATTTAACACTGCTTATTACACGGTTTCGTTGAATGCTTGATTCTGATTGGTCAATTGGGACATTTCAGAGGTCAATATGACAGTAGTATAGACCGATGTTAAGCACTATAAAGACTAAAGAGGATCAAGAGAGAGAAAGAGGTAAAAAGATGGAGTGCTGGACGTCGGATTCCAGAACAAACAGACAGGAAGTAAACACTAACAGGAACACGGTATGGGCTAGAGACAGGAAGTGAACACTAACAGGAACACGGTATGGGCTACAGACAGGAAGTGAACACTAACAGGAACACGGTACGGGCTACAGACAGGAAGTAAACACTAACAGGAACACGGTATGGGCTACGGACAGGAAGTGAACACTAACAGGAACAAGGTTAGGGCTACAGACAGGAAGTGAACACTAACAGGAACACGGTATGGGCTACGGACAGGAAGTGAACACTAACAGGAACACGGTAAGGGCTACAGACAGGAAGTGAACACTAACAGGAACAAGGTTAGGGCTCTGTAGTGTTTAAGGACTTGTTTGTGGAAACTGTGAACAGACTTGGACATACATAATGGATCAGAGCTGCCTTCATTTTAAATTCACTTGTCGGAGGTCCAGACGTTGGTGCTCCGTGGAGCGGAGTTTACTTTCTTAGAGGAAGCTATACAATAATTTTCAAGTCAATAAAATCAGTTTGATTAATATTGGGGTTTAGTCAGTAGTTTGTTTTTTACGTTGACGTCACTAATTCCAACTTCCATACTGAGTGTACCTTTCATTTGTAAATAACTTTAATCTAGCTCAGTTTATTATTTCTCATTTGGTGTGCATCTCTTTTTCTGGGGCCAACAAACCGGTTGTCACCATGGTAACCAGCATTTAAATGTATCGCCCTATAAAAACATGTGGCTGAACAAGTCCGACTGGTCTGCAGCGTGAGCTTGTTGAACACAGATAAAAACAGCGTTCAGTTTTAAAGTACATCTGAAAGCTTTTCATTTAGTTTAGCAAGAGTCAACGAGCTCTGGGTTTCCTGTCAACGCCACCATTTCTGAGTGTTTCCAAAGATTAGACTGTGTTTTTTAATAGTATAAAGTTTAATAGAGATGTTTTAAGACTAAACAAGAGTAGTTTGATCTCTCCTCTCTGCAGTTTCACATCGTTCATTGAGGCTGTCTGGCTGATCCCTGTCTGCTGAAAGTCACTTTAAAAACTAACGTCTGTATTTCAGCTGCTTGTTGGTTATCAAACTAATAGTACAACGCATTTAGGCTAAACTTAACTAATCATGTGCCTTTTGGCTGTGATATCATCTGGAGCTTGATGGTTCTTGTTAACATCACAATTGTGTACGGGTGTAAGATCCTACATTACATTCAATAGAAAACCATTAAAAACACATGTGTCCATCTCCATTACTGTCACATCATCCATGTATTCATGTGATAACACTGCTACCATGCTGCTTATTCTGCTATTAGAGTCAAATTACATTTAAAGAAGGCTAATGTTTTTAAATGCCACTTTAATATTCCTCTGTGTTGTGTTCAGGTGTCTTTCTGACAAATTCAAAGACGTTATCCTCGTGTGCACAGTAGCTACAGTGTAGACATGGTAATGAAAAACTCAAGACCCAGGCTCCTCCCACAATGCAACATGAATATATAGAGAACAGAAAACAAATAAATCAACAGAATAGAAATTAAATAGTGCACACACGGACTTTCATCTTTTTCTGTATACTTTTATTGAGCATAGGAGTAGGGGTTTAATTACATGACATTCAAGATTATTTGTCAACATGACACAAACTGTACTTGCTCCAAAATAATTAATGAACTAATACCACAAGAAAGAAAACACATTCAGAAAAAGATCTATGAAAAACTAAAATAAATTAAATGTATCCTCAGATGGTCCCTCATATCAAATCAGCTGCACGCACACACACACACACACACAACACACACACACACACACTATGAACTATCTCGACTGTGAAGAGGTATGTTCAGCTCATCGGAGAACAGCGCATGGGTTTCTTAAGGATATTAGTTGGGTGCCGTTGTTACTTTCGTGTTCTTCTCATGTATCATTTCAATCTCAATTCTTCACTTTCTTCTTACACATTACATTTTCAGCATAAAGCATTCCCACTTCTTCAGAATTGCATTTTCTAGTTCAATATGTTTTTCTTCTATGATATTACAGTTTCAAAGGCAGGTAATAGAGTTTTTAGAATTCATCAGATTTGTTCAAACTGTGTAGTCGAATGGGTTTGCTGATGAAGCAGCAATGAAAACATTTACAGAAAAATATGCATTGATCTCAATCTGATAACAGTGTATTCAAACCCATCCCATAAAACACATACATTTATAACATTACATGATATTGAACCTGATTTCAAATCAAAGGGTTGTTCTACTCGGTGTGATTGACAGGAGAGATGATCAGAGGGGCAGAGTTTTTACCACCATTGTTAATACAAGGACTAAAGAATGGGTAGAGTTTCTCTTTGAAAGCAGCAGCCAGTGAAGGAGTAGATCAGAGCTGCAGCATCAACATCATAAAAGGAGACCAGACCCTCCTCATAATCCACAAAGACCCCCACCTTCTGAGGCTGAGACTTCAGAGAGAGACCGACTGGAGGATCAGCAAAAAGCTGAGTACTCATTTTCATTCCTCAACACTATCAGCCAGTAACCTTTCTGAGGAGACAGTGAGATCTTTCCCTTTCCTGTTGATCGACTCTCTGGCCACTCCTAGATCCAGTCAGTCTTCCCTTTAACCTGAACCTCGTGATAAAATCTTCCTGAAGAGAAACTCTGCTTTGCTAAGACATTGACACAAGTATCAAATCTCTCTGGATTGTTTGGGAGATTCTTCCTCACATCGCCATCATTCACTTGTTTTCCATCAGCAGACAGGAGGAGGTCAGGATGTGCTGTATCAGAATCAAGAGTCAGCTCCACCTCAGACTGCTGGACCCTCTTCAGCTCCACCTCAGACTGCTGGACCCTCTTCAGCTCGAGCAGCTTCTTCATCTGTTTCCTGAGCGTCTCCTCCAGCTGAGTCACAGCTCTCCTCACAGTCCCCTCATATGAAGGTGGACGGACCCTGACTTCTGTCCAGTTCTTGGTGGGGGGGAGCAGCGTTCAGGGACGTGAAGCTTTGGAGGAGGTGGAGCTGGTCTTCAGAGCGTGAGAGCTGCTCCCACTCAGAGCTCCTCTTCTTCAGCTCAGAGACTTCCTGTTCCAGCTCTTTGATGAAGCCTTCAGCCTGTTCCTCTGTCCTCTCTCTGCTTCTCTTTGATGGTGTCCATGAGCTCGGCCTGGCTTCTCTCAACAGACTCCTTCAGAGCGGTGAAGACCTGAACACCATCTGCTATCTCTCTGTCTGCTCCTTCCTTACTGAGCTCCACTGAGCGATTCATCTCCTGGATCTTCAGTCGTCTCTTCTGGATCATCAGCTGAGTTTCAGCCTCTGTCTTCCCCAGCTCAGCCTTCTTTCCTTCATATCCTTCTTTCAGAGGAACAACATCATGTGTCTTGTGCTCTAAAACAGTGCAGAGCATGCAGACACACACCTGGTCGGTCTGACAGAACAGCTCCAGCAGTTTATCGTGCTTCACACACATCCTGCCTTCCAGGTTCTCCTCAGGGTCGATCAGCTGATGTTTCTTCAGGCCTGCTCTTGTCAGGTGAGGCTCCAGGTGAGTCTCACAGTAGGACTGCAGACACACCAGGCAGGACTTCAGGGCCTCCAGTCTGGTTCCAGTGCAGACGTCACAGGGAACTTCTCCTGGTTTGACAACGTGTTGCTCTGAGCTGCTGCTGCTGGCTTTCTGTTGAGCTGACTGTCTGAACTGAGCAGCCATCTCAGAGATGAACGTGTTGACCAGCAGTTCAGGTCTTGTGTGGAATAACTTTTTACAGTTAGGACACTGATAGGGGACTTTAGTGTCCCAGTGTTGAGAGATGCAGGCTTTACAGAAGTTGTGTCCACATGGTGTGCTGACTGGATCAGTGAACACATCCAGACAGATGGAGCACAGAAACTGATCTTCAGTCAGCAGACAGCTGGCAGCAGACATGTCTTCACTCTGAGGACAGAGCAAGTGAAAAAACAAAACCATTGTTAGTTTTTTAAATGATTATTTATTTAACATGCAGTGGACATGCCGTGAATGGCTTTCAAAGTTCAATAACATCTGTATCAAGTGAAAGATATGGATTATTTAATCCTCTGAATCGAGGTTCCACCTGAAAGTAGATGAATATGTCAAAGCCAGATATCAAATCAAATCAAATCAAAGTTTTATATATAGCACATTTATAAACGATTTTTGGTGGAGCCAAATGTGTAGAGATATGTAGAATGGGAACCGGCTAATGGCAAGAACTAAAACTAAAACTATGAAATATCAGGAGAGTCATCCTGAATTATTTAGTTTTATTGCAATCAAAGGATAACTAAAACTTTCAATGAGATGGCCTACAACACATAAACATTATAATTGTCCTTGAACTTTTGGCTGCCATCTGCAGGTATTCAGCGTCTGGTTCACACAGCTTATCGTGCAGTCCAGTTCTGGACTTTGCTGCCAGTAAAGGAAACTTAGATGTGCAATTTAATTGTTATATCTTTATGAGATCACCAACTCATCAAAAAAGTGATGACATGGTGATTTCCACTCCAAGAGTTGGATCCTAATTCTTAAACTCACACAAGTTCATGGACAGTTTGCAGGAATCTCTCTTTTCATATCCTTAGTTAGAAACTTCTCCTGTCTACGGCCCTGAAAAGTAATTTCTCTCAGAGTAGAGCTCAGGTTTTGAGTTCATACCGGTTATTAACATACAGTGACAATGATAATGTGTACCATCTTACAAAGGAAGACATCAGTCCCTACAGAAACAGTGAAGTCAAGAAAAAACATCTGGGAATTCAAGGCTACTCGACAAATTGTGTAACCGTTGTTAAACTATAATTTTATGGCTTTACATGAAATACAAGATCAAATCTGACACTGCAGTGCAGACAATCCAAAGGGCAAGTCAGATAACTCTTATTCCTTATGTGTGTGGTAAAACAAAGTCACTTATTAAAATGTTAGACCATCATAAGTTATTCTTTAACCACAGACAATAAAGGTCAGGGTAAAGTTTGTACATGTTAACCTAATATTAGCTGACAACGTTCTGTCTCACTTTAACAAACCAGAGTTTAGTAACTGTATTATATTTCTGGCTAAATGTTCTTGTTATTACATTACATGTCATTTGTTAGACACTTTTTTTCCAAAGCGACTTACATACATTCAGTACTGTGGACAATAGAGAGGCGAAGTCCCTTCCCTTCCGTGGGGACTCATGGGACCTTATTTCGGAAAGAGTTTGTCTTGAAGTCAAAGGAGAGAGAAAGATTATCTTTCGATCCCGTTTGAATTGTGCCACGAATTACACACATGATGTTTGTCAATTTAAAATAATAATTTCCGTGTCAAAAAGTCACCGTTTGTCGTAAAACTGTTGAAATATAAGACTATGAAAAATACGCAACTAGAACGACTACAAATCCCAGAGTCCCGGTCCCGCATGCTGGCTCTCACGGAACCGACTAACTCCCCTTGTGTGTGTGTGTAGCTCTCAACACGCCCAGACTTGTAGTGATTTTCACCTCTTTTAATACTTTTTGCCTCATTCTTTCATTTCATTTCATTTCAAACCTTTATTTACCCAGGTGTATCCCATTGAGATCATTGATCTGTTTTCCAAGGGAGACCTGCTCAGTAGGTTCCACACGAAACATAAAAACATAAACAGTACAACAAAAGGACATCATACAGCGTCATTACAGGGATTTACAATTTACAATAATTATCCACATGAGCAGGTACCAACAGCTTCCGATTGAGTAGCATCCAACCGAGCTTTAAAAACATTTAGTGGCACCAGATTGTTCAGTTTCCATTTAATTTGCAGACTGTTCCAAGACAGAGGAGCTGCGCATCTAAAAGCTGTCTTCCTTAAGACAGTCCTAGCAGTTGGAGGTCTCCGTGAGATCAGGGAGCAGATATAAGATGGAAGTTTCCCTAACATGGCTTTGTATATAAAATGTACCAGTGACTGAGCCTCCGTACAGTTAGTGAAAGCAAACCAGCCCTTGCATACAGGGTACAGTGATGGGTTAATGCTTTACAGTTTGTCACACATCTCAGAGCGCTGTGATACGCAGCATCTAACTTGACCAGGCAATTGGCAGGTGCATTCATATACATCAGATCCCCATAGTCCAGCACAGGTCAAAGGTCACAGTGACTAGCCTCTTCCTGGCCTCAAGCGAGAAACAGGACTTGTTCCTGGAGAAGAAACCTAGCCTAACCCTCAGCTTTTTTAGCAGGTTATTGACATGAAGTTTAAAAGAGAGACAATCATCAAGCCAGATACCAAGGTATTTGTAACAGGTAACCACTTTGAGTTTTATTCCTTGCGTAGTTACAATATCTAAAACAGGCTCTGGTGTCTTTTTAACTTTTGAAAAGAGCATTACCTTGGTTTGATCCACATTTAAAAGAAGCTTTAGTTCAGAGAGCTGAGTCTGAATAATGTTAAAAACAGCCTGTAATTTAACAACAGCCTCCTGAATGGAGGGACCTGCACAGTACATAACGGTATCATCCGTATAGAAATGTAAAGTTGCTCCTTCGACATTTTCACCTAAACTGTTAATATATATGGAGAATAAAAGTGGACCTAAAACAGAACCTTGAGGAACACCATTAGTGATGTTCAACCACTCAGAAGACAGCCCATCAAAATGAACACATGGGACCTTTCAGAGAGGTAGTTCACAAACCACCCACTGCATGGCTGGACATGCCAATACTGACCAGCCTCTGCTTTAAGATGAGATGATCAACGGTGTCAAACGCTTTGGATAGGTCAATAAACAGAGCTGCACAACTCTGCTTATTATCTAAAATACTCTCCACATCATTCACCACGTTCATCGTGGCAGTGATGGTGCTGTGCTGCTTTCTGAAGCCTGACTGATGTTTAGACAGGATGTCATTTGTACATAAAAACTCCTTTACCTGTTCACTCACTAGGCGTTCAAGAGCCTTAGCCAGAACTGATCAACTTAGAGATGGGCCTATAATTGTTTAATAAGGTGGCCTCCCCTCCTTTCAGCAAAGGCAGGACATAAGCAGACTTCCATACTTTTGGAATTGTGTTTGAGCTGAGGGAGAGGTTAAAAAGAAAGAAGTGAAATGTGCCAACGTGACGGCCGTCTGGGTGTGTGGTGCGAGGCGGGAGATGTAGTTCATCGAGCGGTTTCACACAAAGAAAAGTGTTGCTTCACAGTTTTACGACACATTTTAATTTGTTTGACTTTTTTGAAAATTATCTTTTAAATTGACAAACATCATATGTGTGATTCGTGGCACAATTCAAACGGGATCGAAAGATAATCTTTCTCTCTCCATTGACTTCAATGCATAACTTTTCGGAAATAAGGAGCTCCACCGGAAGGGGAGGGACTTCGCCTCTATCCCCACAGGAGCAATTTGAGGTGAAGTGTCTTGCCCAGGGACACAACGACATGCTGACTGCAGTGGGACTCAAACTTGCTATCCCCTGATTTGAAGTCCATCACACTATCCACTGAGCCACAGCCTCCCTACAGGCCAGTTTGTGGCAGCGGCCGCAGAAGGAATGTATTGATTTAACAGTAGTTTGGTTAAACCACTAAGTCCGACAACGCCACCCCGGGAATTTCACCCAGGGAAATATAACAAGTTTTAAGTCACTAGGACACACAGGTTCGGTTACTCATGGAACAAGAGACGTGTTTCAATCATCAAAAATAGAACAGTTTATTTGTACAATAGTAAAATACAATTTAAAACAGTCACACAGGGCTATATCCAAAAGGGAAAACGAATCCCGGCCTCAAAAGGAATTCATTTTGTGGCGTAACATTATTTTGAATAGTAAAACAGGTGTCAAAGATTCAGTTGTTAACTAAATGTTGGCTGATATTTAGATAGTGTTCTTGTCTCTATAGGGTAGCGTACTCACGGGTTTCTGGAAGATTCTGTGTCGTTGAGGATCCAGTTTCTTTAGAGAGAGACAGAGAGTCGTGTCTCACCTGCAGCTCTGCTCTCACCCACACAAACTTTACCTTTACCTTTAGGAAATGTGACGTCTCGACTTCCTGTGTGGCTCCACCTCTCAGTGTAGCTTTTACTGACTCGTTGCAACACACACACACACACACACACACACACACACACACACACACACACACACACACACACACACAGCACGCATCAGGCTGCAGTTTGTTATAAACCCCAGAGGGCTGGCTTGAGTTTATTGGAGTGTGTATCTCTCTCTAGTGTTTTTGTTGAGTATTTTTACTGATCATATAGCTTGGATAATAAGTACTTCTACTTTAACTAAAGTGCAAGAGTACGTACTTCTCCCACCTCTGTACCTTACCAGTAACTGATATAAATGTTAAACTTAATATGAATTCATGTTGCCAATTACTGTAGCAGAGATGGCAAAAATACACACATCCTTTACTAAAGTAAAAGTACAGGTATTTGTGTTTAAAAATACTCTGGTGAAAGTGGAAGTACTGACTAAACTTTTTTACTCAAGTCAAAGTAAAGAGGCTTTGAAGTGTACTTCAGTAGAAAGTACCCATAGCTAGCAGCTGCTTTAAAGAGTACCTGACCTCCCTTTATATTAACAGAACAATAATGTCATTGTTAGCTAATGAATGTTTCCATGCTGAACAACGGCAACATGACAACGTTTCCATTGGTCCCTCTTCTTTAGAGAAGACCAGGAAGTGATGGATACACGGATCGTGTTCCAACCAATAGGCACGCAGTGACTCTAAAGAATAATGACCACGCACCAAACACACATTCAGACTAAAGGAACCAGCTGTTTGGGAAATGAGAGAAGTAGAAAGTACAGGTATTTGTGTTCACCATGTAAGAAGTAGAAAGTACAGGTATTTGTGTTAAACATGTGAGAAGTAGAAAGTACAGGTATTTGTGTTCAACATGTAAGAAGTAGAAAGTACAGGTATATGTGTTCAACATGTACGACGTAGAAAGTACAGGTATTTGTGTTAAACATGTGAGAAGTAGAAAGTACAGGTATTTGTGTTCAACATGTAAGAAGTAGAAAGTACAGGTATTTGTGTTCAACATGTAAGAAGTAGAAAGTACAGGTATTTGTGTTCAAAATGTAAGAAGTAGAAAGTACAGGTATTTGGGTTCAACATGTAAGAAGTAGAAAGTACAGGTATATGTGTTCAACATGTGAGAAGTAGAAAGTACAGGTATTTGTGTTCAACATGTAAGAAGTAGAAAGTACAGGTATTTGTGTTCAAAATGTAAGAAGTAGAAAGTACAGGTATTTGGGTTCAACATGTAAGAAGTAGAAAGTACAGGTATATGTGTTCAACATGTAAGAAGTAGAAAGTACAGGTATTTGTGTTCAACATGTGAGAAGTAGAAAGTACAGGTATTTGAGTTCAACATGTAAGAAATAGAAAGTACAGGTATTTGAGTTCAACATGTAAGAAGTAGAAAGTACAGGTATTTGTGTTCAACATGTAAGAAGTAGAAAGTACAGGTATTTGTGTTCAACATGTAACAAGTAGAAAGTACAGGTATATGTGTTCAACATGTAAGAAGTAGAAAGTACAGGTATTTGAGTTCAACATGTAAGAAGTAGAAAGTACAGGTATTTGGGTTCAACATGTAAGAAGTAGAAAGTACAGGTATTTGAGTTCAATATGTAAGAAGTAGAAAGTACAGGTATTTGTGTTCAACATGTAAGAAGTAGAAAGTACAGGTATTTGTGTTCAAAATGTAAGAAGTAGAAAGTACAGGTATATGTGTTCAACATGTGAGAAGTAGAAAGTACAGGTATTTGTGTTCAACATGTAAGAAGTAGAAAGTACAGGTATTTGTGTTCAAAATGTAAGAAGTAGAAAGTACAGGTATTTGGGGTTCAACATGTAAGAAGTAGAAAGTACAGGTATATGTGTTTCAACATGTGAGAAGTAGAAAGTACAGGTATTTGTGTTCAACATGTGAGAAGTAGAAAGTACAGGTATTTGAGTTCAACATGTAAGAAGTAGAAAGTACAGGTATTTGTGTTTCAACATGTAAGAAGTAGAAAGTACAGGTATTTGTGTTCAACATGTAACAGTAGAAAGTACAGGTATATGTGTTCAACATGTAAGAAGTAGAAAGTACAGGTATTTGAGTTCAAAATGTAAGAAGTAGAAAGTACAGGTATTTGGGTTCAACATGTAAAAAGTAGAAAGTACAGGTATTTGAGTTCAACATGTAAGAAGTAGAAAGTACAGGTATTTTGTGTTCAACATGTAAGAAGTAGAAAGTACAGGTATTTGTGTTCAAAATGTAAGAAGTAGGAAGTACAGGTATTTGGGTTCAACATGTAAGAAGTAGAAAGTACAGGTATATGTGTTCAACATGTGAGAAGTAGAAAGTACAGGTATTTGTGTTCAACATGTAAGAAGTAGAAAGTACAGGTATTTGTGTTCAAAATGTAAGAAGTAGAAGTACAGGTATTTGAGTTCAACATGTAAGAAGTAGAAAGTACAGGTATTTGGGTTCAACATGTAAGAAGTAGAAAGTACAAGGTATTTGTGTTCAACATGTAAGAAGTAGAAAGTACATGTATTTGTGTTCAACATGTAACAAGTAGAAAGTACAGGTATATGTGTTCAACATGTAAGAAGTAGAAAGTACAGGTATTTGAGTTCAACATGTAAGAAGTAGAAAGTACAGGTATTTGAGTTCAACATGTAAGAAGTAAAAGTACAGGTATTTGTGTTGAAAATGTAAGAAGTAGAAAGTACAGGTATTTGGGTTCAACATGTAAAAAGTAGAAAGTACAGGTATTTGAGTTCAACATGTAAGAAGTAGAAAGTACAGGTATTTGTGTTCAAAATGTAAGAAATAGAAAGTACAGGTATTTGGGTTCAACATGTGAGAAGTAGAAAGTACAGGTATTGTGAGAGACACTTCTTTTTCAGCAATGTTGATGGAAGAAATGGAGGCTAGAGTCCGCTTTATATCAAAACACTGAGTTTAATTGAGAGCCAACGGCCGTGAGCGAGCTCAAGGCATTTACAACATGCTTTGAGAAATCCCCTGATCTCACTGACGATACACAGAAAACACAGCGCAAATCTACCCAGCGGGTCCAGGAGGAGCCTCTGTTTGCGCCTCTCCTAATCATAATTAACAACACATGGTTTCAGAGACAAAGAAAGTCTGTTAACGTCATCTGCGCAGTTGGTCACACTTCCCCCAACAGGAAGGCGGGACCTTTAACCTATGCCCTGCTCTAAGTTGCAGCAGACCTATGTGAAACACTAAAATGCTCCCTTGCACAGACAATTAAACAGAATATTCTCTAACAGATCCACGCTTTTATCAATTTATTGATAACCAATTAACATTAGTCTAAGAATATTTCAGTCACTACTTAAATCAAATAAAACGTCCTCAGAGGTGTGTGGATTTCCCATTACATTAGTTACATCAAAAACAGAATAAGATTGAAACAGTCAATCACAATGGTTGATACAGACAACCATAATAGAAAAATAATCTTTCTTCAGTGTTTGATTTCTTTTGTCAAAAAGCACAATAATAACACACATGCAATACAAAAATATAATAGTAAAATATATGTTTTAAAAACAAGATATTTTATCATTTATCCCTCAGTTAATCTCATTCATCAAACACATATTCAAATTCAGCTTACATCTTTAAAGATTTACTTTTTACATTTGTTCAAAATCTGAAAAGGAAAAGTCAGACATTTTATTGTAAACAACCTGAGGAAGGAAAAATCAAAAACATCTGTTCTTTATTCTGAGTGTCGACTTTAATCAATTTATCAATCGCTGAAAGGAGGTACCCAAGGTACAGGAACTGCCATGGAGACCCATGGGTCTGGCAGGTCGGCGTCGTACATCAACATTGTGTCATCTACAGTAGAATACCCCACTAGCCTCTGTGGGGCCTGGAGGGTAGTCTTGGCAACCCTGCGTATGGCTAATTTAATTACAGTGATCAAACAGGTCACTAGGATTAGCACAACCAAGATAAACACTGCAACAGTAACAACACATTTAACCAACCCCGCTCCCCAGCATCCAAGGGTTCCACTTAAATCCCCAAATGTAAACCCATGAGTTTCATGCAATTCTTTTATCCCATTAGCCGTATCATGAATCATATCCATAACTTCCGGTGTGGCGTCAGAGACAAAGGAACAGCACTCCGCACTAAGAGGAGGTCCAGCGCCATGCGATTCTGTAGTGCTACCGTCCTAACTTCCTGCAATTCTTTATGTTCCGCTAACATCGCGATACTTGATACATTTAGATGATGTTCCACTACTTTGGATAATGCCATGATCTCCTGCTGACTAACATAAATGCCGTACCAGGGCAAAAATAGGCTCGCTACCTGTTGTCCTTTTGTAATGGACCTGCTGTTCCTGTGTAGAGAGGGAAGTATCGCTGCAATCTCATTTGCCTCTACTTTACGGATTAAAGGAATTAGGTAGGCTAGATAGCAGGTGCCATAAAAAACGTCATACGGCACGCAGCCATAAGCCCGGTCGCCACAAATTTAAGTAAACTCTCTGTGGGAGGGGAATTCTGGCTAATTTACCCTCACTATGGTATTACAGTCGCTGTGTCCCACATCCGGAGAGGTGTGAGATCCTGCTTCATTCTGGAAACAGATGGACACATTCTTCCATTCGTGTACTACAATTGGGGGAACATATACTGAACAGTCACGTGTAGGGGGATTGCCTAAGGGTATTGGTTGCGTACAATCATCTATTTTAACCTCAACGGAGTCCACTGTTCTGGAGCCAAACCAGGGCACAACTGTTACCAAAGCTTCAACCAGAAAATATGCCATGTGTGGTTGTTTTGTGTATGTTGGACTTGTGGAATTAACCGAGCAATTAGTTTGTACCAGAGCTAACTGGAATCTGTATTCAAAAGCTAGGTTAATGTATTTCTTCACATATATTAGTTTTAAAAACATCAATCGTTTGAAACCGTCAGGCAGGTAATTTTTATTACTGTCTCAACAATGAGAGAGACCAGACCCTTGTACTGTAACGGTTTATCAGAGTCTGTTGGGTATGAAGGAGTGGTAGCAGTCCTCAGCCTCATCGCTAATCCTAGAGTAAATGTCGTTCCAACTGATTAATTTATAGTCCGCTCTTGCAAAAGGAATTGGGCTAAACATAGGAGAATGCATGGATTCTGGCATATTTTGGCACAGCCAACAGTTGCTAATATTACGTTCATGTGCAATAGTCTAACATTAAACTTACTGCAGAATTAGTTTTAGCTCGTTTAAAAGGAGTGATTAAGGCCTTTTGTGAATGTTAAGTGGAGTATTGCATACAGTAGCACCTGGATTGGGAACCTGGTAATCTGGTTTCCTCACTCGACATGTTACTCTATCCCTTATCATTGTCTGAAACTGTTCTCTAGTGCTACAACCACAGTTCTGGGGGCATGTCTTCAATGGTGTCGAGTACCATTCTCACCCCCTCCGACGTCACCCCCGTCCGCACGGTACTGGTCCATTGGATATATCTCCCACGTTGAGTAAACTAAGGACACATAAATATAATAATACAGTTAGATGGATCACATATTAAAGCTGGACAGTTAAAAGAAACAGTCTCTGATTTGTGATCAGGGAGGGAGACAATCCTCCTGATTCTTCCTCCTTTTCTTTCTCGTTGTGTCTCTCGCACCATACTGAATGTCTGTGTGGTGATTGGATACAACCTGTCCTTGTCGCTAGCACTGATTTGCCCGTTGGTGTCGTTTTGCCCTCAGGGTCTGGGCCCTGAGTGGTCAAGTCGTCCTGCGCTCGTAGATAAGAGCACCTTATTTTCTTCCTCAGACGGGCGAGATCCCTCGCCAC
>JAMFTG010001550.1:0-63300 GCA_023974075.1 Chaenocephalus aceratus
TTACTATACTTGTGGGGACCTAAATATGTTTACATAGTCACGTGTGGGGACTTGCCTCCCTTATGGGACAAATTGGAGGTCCCCATAAGGGGGATCATTAATTTTAGGGTGAAGACTTGGTTAGGTTTAGGGTAAGGGTAATATTAAGGTTAAGGTTAAGGATAAGGGTTAGGGTTAGGGTGTGTGTGTGTGTATATGTGTGGACTAGCATTACTATACTTGTGGGGACCTACTTCTGTGTACATAGTCACGTGTGGGGACTCGCCTCCCTTATGGGGACAAATTGGAGGTCCCCCTAAGGGGGATCATAATGTTAGGGTGAATACTTGGTTAGGTTTAGGGTTAGGTTAGAGTTAGGCATGTGTTGGTTATGGTTAAGGTTAGGATACGTCTCCAGGAAATGCATGTAGTCAATGTAATGTCCCCTGAAGTGATGTATACATGGTATGTGTGTGTGTTGTGTGTGTGTGGTGTGTGTGTGTGGGTGTGTGTGTGGTGTGTGTGTGGTGTGTGTGTGTGTGTGTGTGTGTGTGTGTGTGTGTGAATTTTAATATTTAAATGTTTCCCCAAAGGTGGCTCAAAGAGAGCAGCGACGTCGTGGATATCTGAGTCTTCACCAGCACATCGAGAGAGACGGAGAGAGAGAAGCAGCTGACAGGACGACTCAGGAGAAGTAAGTGTGATTCTGTTCAGTCACTTTCATATTTTGTTTATTTTTGAGAAAGATATTCTCCTTCAGAATATTTTCCAAAGGGGAGGAACATTTAATGAATCACATCTCAATCAGAAGCAATGAAATCTAAAACCCTATTATGTTCATTTATTCCCTTAAATCATTTGTTTCTCTTGAAATCACTTGGAATATTTTATATATTTGTATTAAAATCTCAATGTTTCATTTTAAATCATAAACGTTATCTAATGTTCACTTTAAATCTTTTTTTTTTTACAAAAAGTTGGCACTTTACCAAGAACGCTGGACATTTATAATGCAAAAAAACATTTAGTCTGAGTCTAGTGGACATATTTTGCCCTGAGTGTTACCTTTCAGGTTCATGTTAGGTTTTTAGAGCATTGTGGGCGATGTATGCAGCCTGTCCCGTAGACATTACTCAGGGCTGTAAACCCCACTATTTTCCTGCTTTAAAAAACGGTGGTAAATCTTAAATGTTTATTGGAGACGATGTGTATACACAGCAATCTCACTCTCACTTCAAATAAACACAATGTAATTTTCATTAGGGTTAGTTTACCTATAATAAAGAAATGAATCACACATCTTTAAATCGGGTTTATAAAAGCAACGATACACAATTTAATCAAGCTTTTATTTCAGTTTACTTCTCCGTTCCGATTAAAGAACCATAAAGTCTCACCAACACTTAAACATAGTGTATGTTTCTGATAGTAGGAGTACATGTGAATAAATAAACAAAAAAATATAGAACCAGAAAAATATAATGGCTTTGATAAAAAAAAACAGTGTTGTTGTCCGGCACTATACTGTTTATTGTTTAGTTTCTAACTGGTGTTTGCATGTTTCATTCAAATAAGACCTTTTCATCTGCTAAACATACATTTTATGGTGTGTGCCTTTGGTGTATTACGGAGCCCCTAAAGCAGGGGTCGGCAAGTAAGTTTGGCCTTGGGTCAATATTTTTCCTCTCGATGGCGGGCCGGGAACATAATCAAAGGCTTATTTAAGTAATTGATTGTTAAAAACATGTGACACGTTCAAATGCTGGGAGGGAGGGGGTGGCTGCTATTGAACTGAGCTCATAAGCCGAGGCCCTCTGCACAATGTGAGGCTCCATGCAGCCTGCATGATCGGCCTGTAGGGAGGGACGGCCCTTCATATAAGTAAACATTACGTTTGAATGATTTAGTGAGCTGGTGTTATTTTTTTCAAACCGCATGTTGGCTATTTCAGCACCACGCGCTGTTGGTCGCCTATTGCCGACCCATGCCCTAAAGGGACACAAAAAAAAAGGGAGTGAAAAAAGAGAAAAGTCGGAATAAGGAGATACCAACGCGTGATCCCAACTTTTTTCTCTCTCTTTTTATTTATTTGTTCATGTCCCTTAGGGGCTCCGTATGTTACTGCTGGGGTTGCTCAAAATGTGCCTTTTCTCTACCTGTACATCTTCATCAAACTACTGCACTGAAGGGAGTGGTGCAGTCTGTGTTTGTGTCAATTTAACTGAAACATTAGGTGTTCAAAATAATTGAAATGTAACTGACATCATTCATTAGATTTATAAATGATCAATAACAATATTGGTTTCATCTAACAGAGCAAACATGCAGTGGAGTCTGTTCGTGCTCCTTCTGATGGGTAAGTGGATTCTAAATTAAATCACATCTGGAGTCATGAAACTGCTCATAACAATACAAAGTGGAATAAGTGAACTCAGACCCCGTTAAGATGAAGGGGCGATGTAAGAGGTGGGGGGTGATTCTAGGACTCATGAGTTTGATGTAATGATCAGGTGCTTGTCATACTGTCAGCTCCATCACTGCAGCATTGTCTCTGTTTCAGGTCAGTGTTCCTTCTCCACATGTCACCTCTATGAGTACCACTTCATTCAAGAGGCAAAGACCTGGGAGGAAGCCCGGAGTTACTGCAGACAGCATTTCACTGACCTGGCCACGGTGTCTGACATGAGAGACGTGAAGAGACTGACTAACTCTCCACAGACTACAGGCGCCTGGATTGGACTGAGGAGCATCAATGAAAGAGATATCAAAGAGTGGCACTGGTCTCTGCCGGGGGAGAAGAAGTACTATCCTACTGAATGTAAACCAGGATGTGAACCAGAATGGCATCCACTTGAGCCGAACAATGCAGGTGTCGATCTTGAGAACTGTGTGGTGATGAGCACCTCAAAAGAATGGCACGATGTCCCTTGTTCTCACAGCCATAAGTTTATCTGCTACAATGGTGAGTATATGTCACTATTAATGCTATATAAATCATATCATACTGTGGTAACAATAGTTGAAAGATAACTCATGTTGTAGAGGTACATTTAATGAAAACATTTATTACTTTTTACTTTTAAAATAAAATTATTGGTAACTTTGATGATAAAATTCTACTTGTTTGAATACATTATAATGGTAAAGTATAGGCCTATTCTTTTATTATTATTCAATCTACATTATTATACCAAACACTTTCGTCAATCTGAAATGTAAGTGAGATCGTGTTCATTTTATTTAACATCATTGTTTAACATGATTTAACTAAGAGAAAATTATTTCAAAACTTGTAAAATGTGTCTTTTCATTCTCACAGAAACAGGGCCACAGAAATACTTTGTAATTGATGAACTAAAGAACTGGCTTCAGGCTCAGAGCTACTGCAGAACACATCACACTGACCTGATCAGTGGAATCACACACATCAATGAGTTCAAGGACCGGGGTTGATGAGTTCAAGAACCAGCATGTCTCTTCTCACTCGTGGATCGGCCTGTTCAGAGAGATCTGGAGTTGGTCGGATGGGAAGAATTTCTCTTTCAGACACTGGGATCCGGACTCATTTAAAGATGTAGCCTCAAAGACATGTGCTATGACTACGCCAAATGGAACATGGAGCTCCGACAATTGCACATATGAAAAACCCTTCTACTGCTATGACGGTGAGTTTTGGAAAAGTCATTGATTGTTTTTTTGTCTCATGTTTTTTAATATTTATACATGTATGTTGAATATCCTTTTGTGGAGAAAATATGTATAAGATACACACAATTAGAGATCTGGATAATTTGTTTATTCATACTATAGAACAAATATAATTGTTGTTAAATTATTTTAAAAAACATGAAAGAACAGTTTTAAATATCAATAAGCTATTTGTTTGTTTTTGTCCTTAAGACAGATCCTTTAAACTTGGCTTATTGAAGTTGAGAATTGTTTTGCAGTAAATGGTTACGCTAACTAAACAAATTTCAATGACAGACAAAGTGATCCTGATCAAAGAGAAGAAGACTTGGGATGAGGCCCTGACTTACTGCAGAGAGAAGCACCATGACCTGGTCTCCATCACTGACCGTCACCAGCAGAGATGGGTCCAAGAGAAAGCCAAGATGGCCGACACTGAGTTCGTCTGGCTGGGAATGCGCTACACCTGCACTCTGGATCGGTGGTTCTGGGTCATTGATCGTCTGGTCTGCTATGACAACTGGGCCAAACAAGAAAAGACAAGACAAGTTCATTGTGACATGGCTACAGTCATGAAGAGAGATGGAGAGCGGTACAAAAAGGCTGACAATGAAAAAGTTTCATTTCATCTGCGCTAAGTAAACCCATTTGTATATTTACTGCAACAAGCTCACTCTTCTCTAATATGTATATGCTCTCTGGGTTTATTGAATGGCTCTAGTTCAAATATAGAAATCACAGCCTGAAGAGGGGAGAAACTAAACTACTAACAGATTACTAACTGAAATTGAGAAAAATGGGTGAGACTAAAGTTAACATACATTTGCCTCTGTGAACATCTGAATTACTTTATGATATGGACTTGTTGTTAGTAGTTATTGATATAATGCATGTATATTTATCCTCTTAAAGTGTGAAACCGGTAATCTTCATTTGAATTGTTGTTGTGTCCTATTATATGTTATGAGAGAAAAAATATATAAAAAGACAAATCCATTACGTTTTGCTTCTTTTTTTTAAATATATTTTATGTAATGGTTGAATTTTGAATCACTAATTTTGAATCACTATTTTTGTCATATTTACCTTTTTATCAAGTTTTAACTAGATGTTTAACTGTCTAAAGCTGAATAAACAATCCGACCAAAAAAACAGGATGTGGTGCTTTCTTCCACTGGCTTTACATATGAATGTTTTACATTTACCTAAGACGTGATTATTTGGCAGTAAAACATATATATAATATAATGTATGGGTATATAATGCAAAGGGATTCCTCCATGGCTGTCATTCTTACAAATCAAACTACATAACAAGGCAACCCTGTCTCCTAAAAATAACGTTCCCACAGAACTAAACCGCATTCTCAATTAGCTAGAAACATATTTTCTCCCACGTTACGTTTGTTATGAACGTATCTCAAATACGTTTATTTTCTACATATCTTTGCCATTTATTGTCTTGCTTATAATAATGATAATAGTCATTTATAAATATCATTTTAGAGCACACATTTGTAATCAGTAGGTGAGGCTGTAATTTCGCCAGCTGTTACTCTCATGAGCGAGGCAGAAAATAATAGTTTTAACATGCCAAAAAGCTGCTGTGTCGTTTATTGCACCTCAAACATTAAAACAAATCCAGAGTTACGTGTTTCTGAACTTCCTCTAAGAAGAAAGGACAGTAACAGAAGATCTCTGTGACGCCAGATGTGGTGTTGTTAATGCGATATGATATCCAGTTTAGGATGGCCGAAGACACTACACTACCATAATCCCCAGCTATCGTTTGGGACTACAGTCCCGTTGACAAACCCCGTGATTAATCTTCAAGCTCTGGGATTGGATTGTTGGAGTGGCAATGCGCCAAGGTTACGCCGAGCGTCAAGCTCTTTGAAATGGAACGAAACCACGGCAGACTATTCAAAACTGGACTCGTAACGCCCCCCCCCAGAACTACACATGCTGACTATTGTGTTTCGCAACATGTTCTCTATGGCACGTCTCTACTGGGAATTGTAGTTTTTAAAGACCTTTTCGTTTTTTCCCAAAATTAGAAGTTGACAGTATTAAACTGTGTACAGCCCTGGAGGTTTAGGCGATAGGAAACAAATTGGTGTGTACACATTTAAAACATGTAATTACTAAATGGGTGAAAATCGCTTGTATCCATAATGGGCAGCATTAATATATACCCACATGACAGCTCATTGTTACTTTGTAATTCTACTCCACGACAAGTCATTGTTTAATCTGGTATTTTAACTCCACTACATTTATTTTAGATAATTTGCAGATTCTGATTAATGATGTGAAATATAAACAACCCTTAAAGCAGACTTTAGTTACACCTGAGTAAAATTCAGGGAAGGTGATTGTCAAGTGCCAACAATCAGGAGAGATATTTGATAGTTGGTGCTTGAGAAGACTAAACATTTATCTGCAGATCTTTATAAAGTATATTAATTACTCGTTATTCTCTACTAATAGTTCATTAAAGACTGTATAATGGCTATTTTGCACATGCCTTTCAAGATTTCAAGATTTTCTAAGGTTTATTGACATATCATATCATATACTGTACACAACTACGGTTGTAGTTATGCAATGAATGAAAAACTTGGGTCGCAGGTTCCTCAACAGTGCATTACAAGACTTCTATTAATATGTGTGTATACCTCTACCATTAAACTGTCAAATTCTGCACATTTATTATACTATCTACATACATAAGAGTATAATTAATGTGTATAATATCAGTTAAAATAAGTGCTTCAACATAGTTAACATTGCAGGAAAGCAATATATTAGACGTTAAGTACTTTGTCAGGCTTAATATTTATCTGTAGATAGATACCCCCAAAGCTTTTTCTTATTTGAAGGAAGACCTTAACCCTAAAGTATTCTTTAATGTGTAAGGTTAATTAGTTTGTCTGTTTTGCACTTCCTCCTATTAATATCTTTGTACATCCAGCACTAAACTGTTTTATTGTAGAGATCACTTACAGTATCTTCTTGATTTTTTATATTCTATATGTCTATCATTGACCTTCTACTTTCCCCCTATGAAAGTATATGTACTCTTAATATTTTTTTCAGCAAAAATAATATTATTCAACAAAAATAATTCAATAACGTGCTTTAACCACTAGGCGGGTGACACAAGGTACACACAGCATACTAATAATAACTTTGTATTATTAGTGTAGGACACTTATGTATGTATAACATCTGAAGATGTGTAGTTTTATTCATGTTTTTACATCATTTTACAGGATATTGCTATACTATTTCTCATGTTTTACTTCTACACATTAATATCTGATTTGTAAAACATCACAGACAGAAAGGAATATCCGTCATTTCATGGTAAGCTATTGAAATTGTGATTCCATAGATGTGTCTCCCATCACCCAAATCCCCTGACTATTCTCTCAAATCAGTATTTACATTCTTATATTCAAAGAAAATCAGGTTCTTGGGTAATCTGTTCAGTGGGTTTGTGAGTATCCTCGAAATGTCCCTTATGGGCCTACGTCTGTTTCCGGTGACTTTATTTACAGCTAAAAAGCCCAAGATTATAGAATTAAATGAATAAATAAAAACAAGGATAAGTGTGTGTTATTGTAGAGTAAATAACAGTGTGTTATTTAGAAAAGAATAACAAATTAGAAGGAAAAGTCTGACATTATACGATTTAAAATAAAAACAATAAAGAAAAAGATAAAACACTGGCATGTAATTTACGTTAGAATAAATAGAATGGTTTGGAATAATAGATGAGAGTAAAATCTACGTCACTTTACAGCCCCGCCCACTTTTGGGGAAACCAACGCTGTCGTTTGAACGGCGATCAAGCCTGAAGCCACAGAAGTCTTCTGTACCGTCCTTTCTTCGTAGAGGAAGTACAGAAACACGTAACTCTGGATTTGTTTTAATGTTTGAGGTGCAATAAACGACACAGCAGCTTTTTGGCATGTTATAACTATTATTTTCTGCCTCGCTCATGAGAGTAACAGCTGGCGAAATTACAGCCTCGCCTACTGATTTCAAATGTGTGCTCCAAAATGATATTTATAAATGACTAGTATCATTATTATAAGCAAGACAATAAATGGCAAAGATATGTAGAAAATAAACGTATTTGAGATACGTTCATAAGAAACGTAACGTGGGAGAAAATATGTTTCTATAAGATATGTAGAAAATAAACGTATTTGAGATACGTTCATAACGAACGTAACGTGGGAGAAAATACGTTTCTGGCTAAACGTAATTGAGAATGCAGTTAGTTCTGTGGGAACGTAATTTTTAGGTGACAGGGTTGAACAAGGACTGTGTTTGAGGTCACTGATAGATTTAATTCTTGATTTCTAAGAAGGTGCTTGCCAAAATGTAAGTGAGTAGTAAAGGTTGGATGGTGCTTGCATGTAGAACAGCCAAGAGGGAGTCCCAGAGTTTTAGTAATCAAGTCGTTTCCAGGAGAAGCCATGAGAGCAAATCTTGGAGCCGAGTGAATTTAAGTACAGATCCTCTCCAAGTTACCTGTAGCTCTTTGAGGCAGGAGGTATGCAGCGAGAGTGCATGAGGATGGAGGAGAGGGAGGCTGCTCTAGCAGTACACGGTTTGTCCACCAGAGAGGAGCAAAGATATATTTTTAACTATAGAAACAATTATATTCTCTTAAACTGTTTGAAAAAAGCAAACGATTAGGTATGTTTCTGCCACGTGTTATATAGCTAATATTACACTTTTACATTTCAGTAAAACTCAACACGTGTGCAGTAAAGTTTCCAAAATATTTAATGGGGTTAAATTGAGACTCATGTTTTAATATCACAGGACATTTTTTTTAAACACATTTATATTTTGAAAGTCATAATGAAATTGTTTGTAAGATGTGTATGTATGCATTGCTGTGACTTTCATAGGCATATCTCACTGACAGCAGGCTCATATTTTCAACAGCATATCTAGTTAAAGAGCGCCCTCTAGTGTTAAAAGATAAGTAGAAGAACAAAAACATCTCCATCAATTTACAAGTTTATACAATTTTAAACCCATACATTATATGTGTTTTACTTTCAAATAAGCACCTGTTATGTAAATGTAAAGCCTAAAGAAAGATAAAGAACAACTTCCTGTTTTGGGGTCAGATCGTTTATTCAGTTTTAGACATTTAAACATCCAGTTAAAACTCCACAAAAGGTACATATAGAAAACAATTGTGATACACATATTATAACCATCACCAAATTTCAACCATAAAGTAAAATATTTTATGAAAAGCAAAACTGTAAGATTTGTCATTTTATATATTTTTTTCCTCATCAACATATAATAGGACACAACACCAATTCAAATGAAGATTACAGGTTTCACACTTTAAGAGGATAAATAGACATGCATTATATCTATAACTACTACAACAAGTCCATATCATAAAGTAATTCAGATGTTCACAGAGGCAAATGTATGTTAACTTTAGTGTCGCTCCTTTTTCTCAATTTCAGTTAGTAATCTGTTAGTAGTTTAGTTTCTCCCCTCTCAGGCTGTGATTTCTATGTTTGAACTAGAGCCATTTAATAAACCCAGAGAGCAGATGCATATTAGAGAAGAGTGAGCTTGTTGCACTAAATATACAATGGGTTTACTTAGCGCAGATGAAATGAAACTTTTCATTGTCAGCCTTTTTGTACCACTCTCCATCTCTCTCCATGACTGTAGCCATGTCACAATGAACTTGTCTTGTCTTTTCTTGTTTGGCCCAGTTGTCATAGCAGACCAGACGATCAATGACCCAGAACCACAGATCCAGAGTGCAGGTTGTAGCGCATTCCCAGCCAAGACGAACTCAGTGTCGGCCATCTTGGCTCTCTCTTGGACCCATCTCTGCTGGTGCCGGTCAGTGATGGAGACCAGGTCATGGTGCTTCTCTCTGCAGTAAGTCAGGGCCTCATCCCAAGTCTTACTATCTTTGATCAGGATCACTTTGTCTGTCATTGAAATGGATATTTTTGATAAATTAGATTAATCATTATTGAAAAACAATGAATTTCAGTAACATAGCACCATGCAATCATCATTTGTTGTTATAATAAATAGGAATCTCTAAAAATACAAGTACAATATATAGAAATAGTATGAAAAACCATTGATAAAGAAAACTAAGGCAACAAATGATGTGGCACCTTTTGTAAAAGCCAGGATAAAAATGTGAGGACAAAAAACACGACTAAATTATATTTATTACTTTCTGCTCTTCAGGGTTTTATAATTGTCAGTCTCCACTAAAGGATATTTATATTATATATTTATTTATTTATTTATGTGTGTACAAATATATAACTAAAAACTAAAATACTTTTAAAGATTCTTTCAAAACTCACCCGCATAGCAGTAGAAGGGTTTTTCCTCTGTGCATTCGTCGGAGCTCCATTTTCCCTTTGGCGTAGTCATAGCACAAGTCTTTGAGGCTTCATCCTCAAATGAGTCCTCCCAGTGTCTGAAGGAGAAATTCTTCCCATCTGACCAACGCCAGGTGTCTCTGAACAGGCCGATCCACAAGTAGTTATCTGGATTTGACGATATTTTGATTTCTTCCTTGAATTCTGTTGAATTGATCTGTTTGAATCCACTGACCAGGTCAGTGTGATGTTCTCTGCAGTAGCTCTGAGCCTGAAGCCAGCTCTTGGTCTCATCTCTACAGTGGTATGTTTGATTTGGTTCTGTGTGAAAAAGAGACACAATTAATTACACATTTTTACAAGTGAATTAGTCTCAATAAATGTGTTCTCCTACAAAATAATTGGTGCAAAATGTGAAAAAATTAACACAATTTGAGTTTAAAGTCTATTAAAGTGTTACGTTTAATAATAACAACAAATAACAACCCAAAGAGTGGAGAAAATAGTATTTCTCCAACAGTTACATTGCATCATTACAAGTAGGCCTGTACCTGACCACTGTCGTATACACACAATGTATTTAAAATGTGTAGAATTGTATCATGACATTTACCATTAATGTTGTATAAAACTGAAAAGCAAACATTTATTTTAAATATATTGTTGTCTTAACAATGCATTCGGAAAAATACGTGTCATTATCCATCCATCCATCCATCTTCTCCCGCTTATCCGTGGTCGGGTCGCGGGGGTATCAGTTCCAGCAGAGAGCCCCAAACTTTCTTTTCCCTGGCGACATCAACCAGCTCTGACTGGGGGATCCCAAGGCGCTCCCAGGCCAGTGAAGAGATATAATCCCTCCACCTGGTCCTAGGTCTACCCCTTGGTCTCTTCCCAGCTGGACGTGCCTGGAACACCTCCCTAGGGAGGCGCCCAGGTGGCATCCTAACTAGGTGCCCGAACCACCTCAACTGGCTTCTTTCGACGCGAAGGAGGAGCGGCTCAACTCCGAGTCCCTCCCTGATGACCGAACTTCTCACCTTATCTCTAAGGGAGACACCAGCCACCCGGCGGAGGAAACCCATCTCGGCCGCTTGTATCCGCGATCTCGTTCTTTCGGTCATGACCCATCCTTCATGACCATAGCTGAGGGTAGGAACGAAAATGGCCCGGTAGACAGAGAGCTTTGCCTTCTGGCTCAGCTCCCTTTTCGTCACAACGGTGCGGTAAAGCGACTGCAGTACCGCTCCCGCTGCTCCGATTCTCTGGCCCATCTCACGCTCCATTGTTCCCTCACTCGAGAACAAGACCCTGAGATACTTGAACTCCTTCACTTGGGGTAAGGACTCATTCCCTACTTGGAGTGGACAGTCCATCGGTTTCCTGCTGAGAACCATGGCCTCAGATTTGGAGGTGCTGATCCTCATCCCAGCCGCTTCACACTCGGTTGCGAACCGATCCAGTGAGTGCTGAAGGTCGCAGACCGATGAAGCCATCAGAACCACATCATCTGCAAAAAGCAGTGGTGCAATCCTTAGTCCACCGAACTGCAGACCCCCCCCCCCACGACTACGCCTCGAAATCCGATCCATGTATATTACAAACAGGATTGGTGACAAAGCGCAGCCCTGGCGGAGGCCAACCCTCACCGGAAAAGGGTCCGACTTACTGCCGAGGACTCGGACACAGCTCTCGCTTTGGGAGTACAGAGATTGGATGGCCCTGAGTAGAGACCCCCTCACCCCATACTCCTGCAGCACCTCCCACAGTAACTCCCTGGGAACCCGGTCATACGCCTTCTCCAAGTCTACAAAACACATGTAGACCGGATAAGCGTACTCCCAGGCCCCCTCCAGGATCCTTGCGAGAGTAAAAAGCTGATCCGTCGTTCCACGACCAGGACGGAATCCGCATTGTTCCTCCTCAATCTGAGGTTCGACAATCGGCCATTATACGTGTCATTATATTTTCAAAATTGTTACACAGTATGACATGAGGTTAACACACAATATCAAAATTAGATATGTATTCTCACCATTGTAGCAGATGAACCCAACGTGATTCTTACAAGGGTAAGTGTACCATTGTTGACCTTTTATCACCACACAGTTCTCCTCAGTAGTCCCATTATCCGGCTGACTTGTCCACCATTCTGTCTCAGATTCTTTGAACTCCACCCCCGGCAGAGACCAGTGCCACGACCTCTCGGTACTTGATATGCTGTGCAGTCCAATCCAGGCGTCTGTAGTCTGTGGAGAGTTAGTCAGTCTCTCCACGTCTCTCATGTCAGACACTGTGGCCAGGTCAGTGTATTTCTCTCTGCAATAACTCCGGGCTTCCTCCCAGGTCTTTCCCTCTTGAATGAGGTGGTACTCATAGAGGTGACATGTGAAGAAGGAACACTGACCTAAAAACAGAGAAAATTCTGCAGTGATGGAGCTGACAGTATGACAAGCAAGCACCTGATCATTACATTATATTGCATTTAGCTGACGCTTTTATCCAAAGCGACTTACAATAAGTGCATTCGACCAGGAAGATACAACCTTGAAGAAAACAGAATCATATAAGTACATCAGGTTTCATAGAGCCAAACATTTCAAGTGCTCCTCATCTGTCTTTAGATAAGCCAGTCCTTTATTAGTATATAAGTGCTTTGTTAATAGTTCTATTGCTCGAAATGGAGTCGAAAGAGATGAGTTTTCAGTCTGCGCCGGAAGATGTGTAAGCTTTCTGCTGTCCTGATGTCAATAGCCGCGTTCACACTGCGGTACTTTTCCCACAAAGGTTCATGCGAACTTAGTTCATGATCGCGTTCACACCAAAAAGAGCCGGTACTAAAAGTAGTTCATGCGAACCTTTTTACCCCCTCGAAAGTCCCTGCTGGAGAGCAGGGACTTTCGAGCGGCTCTTTTTTGAGAAAATAGCTATATTCCTGATTGGCTGGGCGGATTGCAAACCACGCCCCGTAAAACTCCCAAAAAGTTTTGTGAAGCCGCCATTTTATTATCCTCACATTAGCATTATTAGCATTAGCATTAGCCCAGCGCAGAAACGCAGAGAGACTAACTTATGGCAACACAAAATAAAACATGGGAGCGGTGGAGATGAGGAGGTGTCGGCGTTCTGGCGATTTACTCGGAAGGCTTCAGTAGAAGCTGCTGGGACTCCCAGCAGCTTCTACTGAAGCCTTCCCCAACTCCGGGGACTTCCGGCCGGGGACTTCCGGCCGGGGACTTCCGGCCGGGGACTTTGGGCGGCGGTATACGCCGTGAAGTGGTTTGCGGCCTGCCAGTAAACCTAAAGTAGAAGAAGAAGAAGTGACATCAGCGGCTTCATTTGCCTAATCCACCCCCAGGGATTTATTCCGGTGTGAACGCGATCTGTCCTTAGTTCATGCGAACTAAAGAGTTTGCATGAACTAAGTTCGCATGAACCTTTGTGGGAAAAGTACCGCAGTGTGAACGCGGCTATTGGGGAGCTCATTCCACCATTTTGGAGTCAGGATAGCAAACCCAAGTGTTTTTTGCTGATGGGAACTTGGGTCCCCCTCGCAGCGAGGTTGCAGCGAGCCGTTTGGCTGATGCAGAGCAGAGTGCACGCGCAGGGGTGTACGGTTTAACCATGCCCTGGATGCAGGGATGCCGCCAGGGATTTTGGGCCCCATGAAAAGATATCACATTAGTTACTTAAACATTTTTTTCTTAATGTTATAAAATAGATTGGGCCCCTGTCAGTCACGGGCCCTTAGAATCGTCCTAACTTTTCACCCCCTTACGGCGCCCCTGCCTGGATGTAGGAAGGGCCAGATCCATTCGCAGCATGGTATGACAGTACCATTGTTTTGAAGTGGATTCTAGCAGTTACTGGAAGCCAGTGGAGGGAGCGGAGGAGCGGAGTGGTGTGGGAAAATGTTGGAAGGTTGAAGACCAGACGAGCTGCTGCATTCTGGATGAGCTGCAGAGGTCGGATGGCACATGCAGGTAGACCAGCCAGGAGGGAGTTGCAGTAGTCGAGGCGTGAGATGACGAGAGCCTGGACCAGAACCTGCGTCGCTTTCTGGGTCAGCTGGGGACGCATCCTCCTGATGTTGTAGAGCGTGTATCTGCAGCAGCGGGTTGTAGCAGCGATGTTTGCAGTGAAGGACAGGTTGTTATCTAGGATCACACCCAGATTCCTTGCTGAGTCGGGGAAACAACAGAGGTGCCGATGTTGATAGTCAGGTCAAGAGTGGGACAATCTTTTCCCGGAAGGAAAAGCAGTTCAGTCTTGTCAAGGTTGAGCTTGAGGTGATGAGCAGACATCCACTGAGAGATGTCAGCTAGACAAGCAGAGATGCGTGCGACGACCTGGGTCTCTGAGCGGGGAAAGGACAGAATTAATTGGGTGTCGTCAGCGTAGCAGTGGTATGAAAAACCATGCGGGCTAATGACTGATCCGAGCGAGTTTGTGTACAAGGAGAAGAGGAGGGGACCAAGAACAGAGCCCTGAGGGACCCCTGTGGTTAATTGACAAGGGTTGGACTCTGACCCTTGTCCGTTACCCTGTAGGTATGGTCTTTGAGGTATGAGTTGAGGAGGGAAAGTGCAGTGCCTGATCATTAAATCAAACTCATGAGTACTAGAATCACTTATTCCACTTTGTATTGTTAGGAAGAGTGAGCAGCTTCATGACTCCAGATGTGATTTAATTTAAAATCCACTTACCCATCATAATGAGCACAAACAGACTCCACTGCATCTTTGCTCTGTTAGATGAAAACATTATTGTTAGTGTGCAGTGATCATTTACAAATCTTATTTCATTTCATTTCAAACCTTTATTTATTCAGATTGGTCCCTTGAGATCATAGATCTCTTTTTCAAGGGAGACCTGCAGCATATAGGTTCCACATGAAACATAAAACAATAAAGGACATTATACATTATATTTACAGGAATACATTATATTTACAGGAATACATTATAAATTATGTCAGTTACATTTAAATTATGTCAGTTACATTTAAATTATTTAAAAAACCTAATGTTTCAGTTAAATGACCACAAACACAGACTGCACCACTCCCTTCAGTGCAGCAGTGTAATGAGGAAGTTCATGTTAAGGAAATGTAAATTCTGAGCAGCACCAGCAGTAACAGGCACACACCACCAGGCTGTCAGGAGGCTGAACTCTCTCCCCCCTCCCACCTCTCCCCTCTCTCCCTTCTCTCCCCTCTATCTCCCCCCCCCCTACACACACACACAGACACAAACAATCCAGCACCAGCAGTAACAGGCACACACCGTAAAATGTATTTTTAGCACATGGAAATGTCTCATTTCAATGAAAGACCAGTTGCAATCTAATCAATAACTGTATAGTGCCACACAATAACACTGACTTTTCATGTTGTTTTTTATGTCGAGGCTATAAGTATTAATACGTTGCTGGTGATATATTTTGTAGATTATTTATTCACATTACAATGCACTCCTACTATCAGAGACATAAACTGAAATTCTAGCTTAATTAAATTGTGTATTGTTGCTTTTATAAGCCCGATTAAAAGATGTGTGTTAATTATTTTATTAGGGGTGAACTTACCCTAATGAAAATTACATTGTGTTTATTTGAAGTGAGAGTGAGTTTGCTGTGTATACACATCGTCTCCAATAAAACATTTAAGATTTACCACCGTTTTTTAAAGCAGGAAAATAGTGGGTTTTTCAGCCCTGAGTAATGTCTACGGGACAGGCTGCATACATCGCCCACAACGCTCTAAAAACCTAACATGAACCTGAAAGGTAAAACTCAGGGCAAAACATGTCCACTAGACTCAGACTGTTTAGTTTTCATTATAAATGTTCAGCGTTCTGGGTAAAGTGAACATTAGATAAAGTTTATGATTCAAAATGAAACATTGAGATTTTAATACAAATACATAAAATATTCCAAGTGATTTCAAGAGAAACAAATGATTTAAGGGAATAAATGAACATAATAGGGTTTTAGATTTCATTACTTCTGATTGAGATGTGATTCATTAAATGTTCCTCCCCTTTGGAAAATATTCTGAAGGAGAATATATTTCTCAAAAATAAACAATACATGAAAGTGTCAGAACAGAATCACACTTACTTCTCCTGAGTCGTCCTGTCAGCTGCTTCTCTCTCTGTCTCTCTTGATGTGCTGGTGAAGACTCAGATATCCACGAGGTCGCGCTCTCTTTGAGCCACCTTTGGACAAACATTTGAATATTGAAATCCAGATGTCAAAGAGGTCTATCATGGTGGATATATGATCCATTGTTGCTAAGAATATCCTATACATGATGTAACAGCAAACACACACTGCCCTGTTGACTTTCTAACAAATGAGAGAAACTTGTCCGGCAAACATATCCACTAATAATATTAATTATATTTATATATTCATTATAATGTCTATATTTCTAATTGTTTTAATTGACATAGCAACAAGAGAAAGGGTTTATAGTCAAATGTAAAAAAATGTGCAAACGTTTTACAGAATTTTCTTAAACCTTCATGGTCAGTTTCAATGTTTGTATCCATACATGAACAAAAGGCCGATAAGTATTAAAGTTCTGTATAAGCGCTGAAAACCCTTGTCCTGATATCAGCAGGGAGCTTGTTGCACCGATTTGGAGTGAGGATAGCAAACAGGCGTGTTTCTGTAGATGGGTACCTGCGTCCCACTCACACTGGGGAAGGAGCGAGCCGATTGGTCGATGCAAAGTGAAGCACACGTGAAGGACAAGGAGCTTGGACCCCCTGTGGCCCACCTCCAAAATAATAAATCTACGATAATGCAATTAATGTAAAATACTAAGTTACTGTGCTTTTTTTCAGTAATATAATTTAATAAGTAAGTTACTGAAACAAATGTTGTAACTTAAACAATTCCCAACAAGTATCAATAAATTAAATAAAACCTAAGTTTGGCTGCATAAATAATGTATTTATTATCCCAAACTTAATTTATTCTTCTGTATCTTGGTCCAAAGTAACTAAAACTATTAAATACAATGATAACAAAGTCATTGAAACAAACTATGTTACTTTAACTAACACCAATAATGGTATTTTATGCTTTTTCATGCGCCATGACATTAAACAAAAACATTTTAAATCTCCTTTTCCTGCATTAAATGTGCCTCTCATTAAATGATTGGCCCATAACTGAGGTTATTACCTATAACATCTTACCGGAACATCCACCTCTGACAACAACAGAAGGCACTGTGCTTAAAGAAGTCAAGGACTTCAAGTACCTGGGCTCATGGGTCAACTCAACCGAGCAAGATCTTAAGGTGAGGAAGGCACTTGCATGGAGGGCCCTGAACGGCATGACCAGTGTATGGAACTCCAACCTCCCCCGTCAAATCAAACATCAGCTTCTTCTATGCAGCGGTAGAGTCTGTTCTCCTCTATGGCAGTGAATGCTGGACCCTGAAGCCAACCCTGCAAAAGAGACAGATGCTACACCAGAATGTTGCGAGCAGTATTTAACATCAGCAAGAGTGTACATTTAACCAACAACATCCTGTATGAGGGAATACCAAGGGTGAGCGAGAAAATTGCAGCCAGGAGAATGAGACTAGCAGGACATTGCCAAAGGCATCAAGAGCTGCCAGCCGGCAAATTGGTGTTGTGGGAACCAACACACGGGCATCGGTCACGAGGACGTCCCGCACAAACATACGTGGACGTACTCAAGAACGACGCAGGAGCACAAAGTACCAATGAACTGGATAAAAGTATGGAGAACCGGGATGACTGGAAGCAACGATGGTGGGCTAGTCTGAGGACGACCTAGAGAGATCACGGCCCCGCCAGTAAAATTAGTCTAGAACTGTAGCTACTTCTATTCCGACTGCCTCAATGTATTGTATGTTATTGTCTCCGTTCTCCCCCAAGTAACCCCTCGAGGACGTAACACTGAACGGTGGTTGAATGTGTGAATGTTAATGTCTGCCTCTGTATGAATGGGTGACGACGGGTGAATGCTGACTTGTTTATGTAAAACGCTTTGAGGGCTGTACTGTACTGTAAAAACACTGTGTAAAATGCAGCTCCAGGGTCACTTACATCATTCTTTTTTAATTTGTTTGTATCTATCTGCTTATTTAATTAACAGATGCATTTTTCTCAGAATGTAAACCTCATATTTTTATATAAAGTATAGGTAAGTAAAAAAAACAAAACAAAGAAAAATAAAAGAAAAATCTAAAATACAACTGAACAAAACATATTAAGCTGATTACAAAGCAATGACTCGGTTCATATTTCACCATGGGTCGAAACAAACACTTTGTATTTTGATTGTAAAACAAATAAAGAAAGATAGGATATTTGGGTTTAATTAGTTCAAAATGTATTCTCTCTGTTGTTAAACCCCGTCAGGACATCAGCTTAATATGAATTGTATGTCTTTTGAGGATAAAACCATTATTTCCAAACTTTTCATCAGTGTAGCTTTCAGCATTTTTTAAACCATGTGTGTTGGACAGTCAGCTTTCCGTGTCCCATCTCTGGGTTTTTTCCATTACCTTACTGTATGTAAATGTCCTGTCATAACTGATATGGACTTCTCCTTTGGATCAATGGTCGCGAAAGAGATCATAATATGTCGTGTTGTCATATTCAAATGCTGGCAGTAAATTAGCTACATATTAAACATCTTTTGGGAGAAGTCTAAACCAGTACGACGCGGAGAGTGAAGCGAGGAGAGAAGAAACCAGCGTGAGTTCAACCTCTGTTATTTCATACATGCGTTTAACATTTTAAAAGGAGTAAACATTATATTGTGAATGTATATTTTTTCCTTCAGTATTTCGAATTTCGAATATTATACTTTCTAATCATTTAATTCTCTATAGCTTTCACGAAGGGTGTACACAGTTACAGAACTCGTTATAATAAATGTTTAGGTTGCCATACCCTTGTGTGGCAGGAATTGACTGATTCACACTTGCGTATTGTAACTGGTTCCTCTCATTTTATATATCGCATGTGTGGGGGAAACTTCTGTTGGAACGTCAATTCTGAAGAACTCTACCCAGACCCATGTATTTAGCTAGTTCAGAGAGAATAATCAACATTGTGCATTACAAGATATAATCATAACACCCCTATCAGCTGACGCCAACAGGCAGGAGCAGGGAGACAGAACACTGAGAGCAGAGCAGCCAAGGTTACAGGTGCGTGTGCTCAGTCAGGACAGCATGAACTGATACATTGGAAAATATTCCCCAACAGTTTCTCTCTTTTTATCAATTTTGATAACCTAAAAACCTTAGTCTAATAATATTTTGTTCAATACTTAAATCAATGGAAATCTTCAGATTTGAGTGTGGACTTACACAACATCAATTACATCAATAACAATCACATTAAGAACAACATAATAAGACTGGAACATCCAATCACAATGATTGAGACAGCCTAAACAATTCTCAAAATGTTTAACAATCTGAAAAGGAAAAGTTGTGCAAATATTCAAAGACTTTTGTAAAAACCTGGAAAGGAAGGATTCAACATTCCTAAAACTTGAATTAATACATTTGTAAATGCTACCACTGATCTGCACCAAATTAAGCCTATCAATTATTCTTATTAGGTCTGTCTGTGCATGGGTAATACATTAAAGAGTAGTGTATTTAAGCCTGATTGCTGGATGATTAAGGATATTAACATTATCTGTCATAATGTCAAAGTATCATAACTGTGCACATCTTATACTTACATCCCTTGGTTACTTGAACACGCTACAATATTATTAACCAGTGTCTTAACTTATTCAAATATGATATACGAAATATTTGTATTGGAACAGTTTTAGACATAGTAATGCTGTAACATATTTCAGCCACTAGGGGGATTTTGCGGGGGGCAAAATCCGCAAAATCCCAAATGATCAAGTCAAAGTTGTTTTATTTATTTTATTTTATGTACCCTATTTGATTAAATAATTAATCTTGAATCACTAATAACTCATTTTTCATTCCACTGTTTTCCCTGTTACATCGTATAATTGATATTATTCCCATCAATGGATCCTATATCCACCATGATAGACCTCTTTCACATCTGAATTTTAATATTTAAATGTTTCCCCAAAGGTGGCTCAAAGAGAGCAGCGACCTCGTGGATATCTGAGTCTTCACCAGCACATCGAGAGAGACGGAGAGAGAAGCAGCTGACAGGACGACTCAGGAGAAGTAAGTGTGATTCTGTTCAGTCACTTTCATATTTTGCTTATTTTTGAGAAAGATATTCTCCTTCTGAATATTTTCCAAAGGGAAGGAACATTTAATGAATCACATCTCAATCAGAAGCAATTAAATCTAAAACCCTATTATGTTCATTTATTCGCTTAAATCATTTGTTTCTCTTGAAATCACTTGGAATATTTTATGTATTTGTATTAAAATCTCAATGTTTCATTTTGAATCATAAAATGTAACTAATGTTCACTTTGAAACTCTTTTTCTTTTACAAAAAGTTGGCACTTTACCAAGAACGCTGTACATTGATAATGAAAACTAAACCGTCTGAGTCTAGTGGAAATATTTTGCCCTGAGTTTTACCTTTCAGGTTCATGTTAGGTTTTTAGAGCATTGTGGGCGATGTATGCAGCCTGTCCCGTAGACATTACTCAGGGCTGAAAACCCCACTATTTTCCTGCTTTAAAAAACGGTGGTAAATCTTAAATGTTTTATTGGAGACGATGTGTATACACAGCAATCTCACTCTCACTTCAAATAAACACAATGTAATTTCCATTAGGGTAATTTCACCCCTAATAAAATAATTAACACACATCTTTTGATCGGGCTTATAAAAGCAACAATACACAGTTTAATCAAGCTTTTATTTCAGATTACTTCTCAGTTCCGGTTAAAGAACCTATAAAGTTTCACCAACACATAGAGTATGTTAGGGTAGGGTTACCCTAGGGTTTCTGATAGTAGGCTACATGTGAATAAATAAACAAAAAAATATAGAACCAGAAAAATATAATGGTTTTGATAAAAAAACAAAGTCAGTGTTGTTGTACAGCACTATACTGTTATTGATTAGTTTTTAACTGGTGTTTGAGTGTTTCATTCAAATGAGACCTTTTCATTTGCTAAAAATACATTTTACGGTGTTTGCCTTTAGTGCATTACAGAGCCACTAAAGGGACAACAATAAAAGAGAGAGAGAAAAAAGAAAAGTTGGGATAACGAGATACTGCTGGGGTTGCCTGAAATTTGCCTTTTCTCTGCATTGACATATTCATCTAACTGCTGCACAGAAGCGAGAGGTGCAGTCTGTGTTTGTAATAATTTAACTGAAACATTAGGTGTTCAAAATAATTTGTAATGTAACTGACATCATTTATAAGATTTATAAATGATTAATAACAATATTGGTTTCATCTAACAGAGCAAAGATGCAGTGGAGTCTGTTCGTGCTCCTTCTGATGGGTAAGTGGATTCTAAATTAAATCACATCTGGAGTCATGAAGCTGCTCATAACAATACAAAGTGGAATAAGTGAACTCAGACCCCGTTAAGATGAAGGGGCGATGTAAGAGGTGGGGGTGATTCTAGTACTCATGAGTTTGATGTAATGATCAGGTGCTTGTCATACTGTCAGCTCCATCACTGCAGCATTGTCTCTGTTTTCAGGTCAGTGTTCCTTCTCCACATGTCACCTCTATGAGTACCACTTCATTAAAGAGGGAAAGACCTGGGAGGAAGCCCGGAGTTACTGCAGACAGCATTTCAGTGACCTGGCCACGATGTCTGACATGAGAGACGTGAAGAGACTGACTAACTCTTCACGGACTACAGACGCCTGGATTGGACTGAGGAGCATCAATGAAAGAGATATCAAAGAGTGGCACTGGTCTCTGCCGGGGGAGAAGTACTATCCTACTGAATGTGAACCAGGATGTGAACCAGAATGGGTTCCAGAAGAGCCGAACAATGGAGGGGATGATCCTGAGAACTGTGTGGCGATTAATCCCTCCCAAAAATGGTACGATGACCATTGTTCTAAGACCCCTAAAAGGTTTATCTGCTACAATGGTGAGTATATTTCACTATTAACGCCATATAAATGATATCATACTGTGTAACAATAATTGACAGATAACTCATGCTGCAGAGTTACATTTAATGAAAGAAAATGTTACTTTTCACATAACATTATTGTAACTTTGATGATACAATTCTACTTGTTTGAATATATTGTAATGGTAAAGTACAGGCCTTTTTTAAATTAATGCAATCTACATTATTATTACCAAACACTTTCATCAATCTGAAACTTAAGGGAGATGGTATTCATATTTATTTTATCTTTTTTTTAACATGATTTAAATAAGAGAAAAATATTTAAAAACTTGTAAAATGTGTCTTTTCATTCTCACAGAAACAGGGCCACATAAATACGTTGTAATTGATGAACTAAAGAACTGGCTTCAGGCTCAGAGCTACTGCAGAACACATCACACTGACCTGATCAGTGGAATCACACACATCAATTCAACAGAGTTCAAGAACCAGCATGGCTCTTCTCCCTTGTGGATCGGCCTGTTCAGAGAGATCTGGAGTTGGTCGGATGGGAAGAATTTCTCTTTCAGAAACTGGGATCCGGACTCATTTAAAGATGAAGCCAAAAAGACTTGTGCTACGACTACGCCAAATGGAAAATGGAACTCCGACGAATGCACAGAGCAAAAACCCTTCTACTGCTATGACGGTGAGTTTTGGAAAAGTCTATAAGTAAAGTATTCTTATTTCATGTCTTCAGTTATATATTTTTACATTCATGTTGAATGTCCTTTAGTTGTGAAATTATGTTTAATATACACAGAATTATCGATCTGGATTTTGTCCTTAATCTTACGATAGACTGTGAATTTAATATTTTTACTACTTAAAGTTTGAATATCATTTAGTCATGTTTTTGTCCTTAAGACGCATATTCTTAAGCTGGCTTTTACATAAGGTGCCACGTCATTTCAGGCCTTATATTTCCTCACCATTGGTTTTTATTCCATTTGTATCTTATTTACTTCTTTTTTGTGGGGACTTTTATTCATTTAAAACACACAAGGATTATTGTAAGAAAGGTTCTATATTATTACAGTTGAGTTTTTCTGCAATAAATAGTTACCCTAACTAAAACAAATATCCATACAGTTTGGCAATCTATGACGGTGAGTTTTGGAAAAGTCATTGAATGTTTTTTTGTTTCATGTTTTTTGATAAATATTTATACATGTATGTTGAATATCCTTTTGTGGAGAAAATATGTATAAGATACACACAATTAGAGATCTGGATAATTTGTTTATTCATACTATAGAACAAATATAATTGTTGTTAAAATTATTTTAAAAAACATGAAAGAACAGTTTTAAATATCAATAAGCTATTTGTTTGTTTTTGTCCTTAAGACAGATCCTTTAAACCTGGCTTATTGAAGTTGAGAATTGTTTTGCAGTAAATAGTTACCCTAACTAAACAAATGTCAATGACAGACAAAGTGATCCTGATCAAAGATAGTAAGACTTGGGATGAGGCCCTGACTTACTGCAGAGAGAAGCACCATGACCTGGTCTCCATCACTGACCGTCACCAGCAGAGATGGGTCCAAGAGAAAGCCAAGATGGCCGACACTGAGTTCGTCTGGCTGGGAATGCGCTACACCTGCACTCTGGATCTGTGGTTCTGGGTCATTGATCGTCTGGTCTGCTATGACAACTGGGCCAAACAAGAAAAGACAAGACAAGTTCATTGTGACATGGCTACAGTCATGGAGAGAGATGGAGAGTGGTACAAAAAGGCTGACAATGAAAAGTTTCATTTCATCTGCGCTAAGTAAACCCATTGTATATTTAGTGCAACAAGCTCACTCTTCTCTAATATGTATCTGCTCTCTGGGTTTATTGAATGGCTCTAGTTCAAATATAGAAATCACAGCCTGAAGAGGGGAGAAACTAAACTACTAACAGATTACTAACTGAAATTGAGAAAAATGGGTGACACTAAAGTTAACATACATTTGCCTCTGTGAACATCTGAATTACTTTATGATATGGACTTGTTGTAGTAGTTATAGATATAATGCATGTCTATTTATCCTCTTAAAGTGTGAAACCTGTAATCTTCATTTGAATTGTTGTTGTATCCTTTTATATGTTTATGAGGAAAAATATATATAAAAAGACAAATCTATTACGTTTTGCTTCTTTTTTTTAAATATATTTTATGTAATGGTTGAATTTTGAATCACTAATTTTGAATCACTATTTTTGTCATATTTACCTTTTTATCAAGTTTTAACTAGATGTTTAACTGTCTAAAGCTGAATAAACAATCTGACCAAAAAACAGGATGTGGTGCTTTCTTCCACTGGCTTTACATATGAATGTTTTACATTTACCTAAGACGTGATTATTTGGCAGTAAAACATATATATAATATAATGTATGGATATATAATGCAAAGAGATTCCTCCATGGCTGTCATTCTTACAAATCAAACTACATAACAAGGCAACCCTGTCTCCTAAAAATAACGTTCCCACAGAACTAAACTGCATTCTCAATTACGTTTAGCTAGAAACATATTTTCTCCCACGTTACGTTTGTTATGAACGTATCTCAAATACGTTTATTTTCTACATATCTTTGCCATTTATTGTGTTGCTTACAATAATGATTATAGTCATTTATAATTATCATTTTAGAGCACACATTTGTAATCAGTAGGCGAGGCTGTAATTTCGCCAGCTGTTACTCTCATGAGCGAGGCAGAAAATAATAGTTTTAACATGCCAAAAAGCTGCTGTGTCGTTTATTGCACCTCAAACATTAAAAAAAATCCAGAGTTACGTGTTTCTGAACTTCCTCTACGAAGAAAGGACAGTAACAGAAGATCTCTGTGACGCCAGATGTGGTGTTGTTAATGCGATATGATATCCAATTTAGGATGGCCGAAGACACTACACTACCCATAATCCCCAGCTATCGTTTGGGACTACAGTCCCGTTGACAAACCCCGTGATTAATCTTCAAGCTCTGGGATTGGATGTTGGAGTGGCAATGCGCCAAGGTTACGCCGAGCGTCAAGCTCTTTGAAATGGAACGAAACCACGGCAGACTATTCAAAACTGGACTCGTACGCCCCCCCCCAGAACTACACATGCTGACTATTGTGTTTCGCAACATGTTCTCTATGGCACGTCTCTACTGGGAATTGTAGTTTTAAAAGACGTTTTCGTTTTCCCCAAAATTAGAAGTTGACAGTATTAAACTGTGTACAGCCCTGGAGTTTTAGGCGATAGGAAACAAATTGGTGTGTACACATTTAAAACATGTAATTACTAAATGGGTGAAAATCGCTTGTATCCATAATGGGCAGCATTAATATATACCCACACGACAGCTCATTGTTACTTTGTAATTCTACTCCACTACAATTCAGAGGTTAACCTGGTATTTTTACTCCACTACATTTATTTTAGATAATTTGCAGATTCTGATTAATGATGTGAAATATAAACAACCCTTAAAGCAGACTTTAGTTACACCTGAGTAAAATTCAGGAAAGGTGATTGTCAAGTGCCAACAATCAGGAGAGATATTTGATAGTTGGTGCTTGAGAAGACTAAACATTTATCTGCAGATCTTTATAAAGTATATTCATTACTCGTTATTCTCTACTAATAGTTAATTAAAAACTGTATATAATTGCTATTTTGCACATCCCTTTCAAGATTTCAAGATTTTCTAAGGTTTATTGACATATCATATCATATACACAACTACGGTGTAGTTATGCAATGAATGAAATACTTGGGTCGCAGGTTCCTCAACAGTGCATTACAAGACATCTATCAATATGTGTGTACCTCCACCATTAAACTGTCATATTCTGCACATTTCTTATACTATCTACATACATAAGAGTATAATTAATGTGTATAATATCAGTTAAAATAAGTGCTTCAACATAGTTAACATTGCAGGAAAGCAATATATTAGACGTTAAGTACTTTGTCAGGCTTAATATTTATCTGTAGATAGATACACCCAAAGCTTTTTTCTTATTTGAAAGAAGACCTTAACCCTAAATTATTCTTTAATGTGTAAGGTTAATTAGTTTGTCTGTTTTGCACATCCTCCTATTAATATCTTTGTACATCCAGCACTAAACTGTTGTAGAGATCACTTACAGTATCTTCTTGATTTGTTATATTCTATATTTCTATCATTGACCTTCTACTTTCCCCCTATGAAAGTATATGTACTCTTAATATTTTTTTCATCAAATAACATTATTCAACAAAAATAATATTATTCAACAAAAATAATTCAATAACGTGCTTTAACCACTAGGCGGTGACACAAGGTACACACAGCATACTAATAATAACTTTGTATTATTAGTGTAGGACACTTATGTATGTATAACATCTGAAGATGTGTAGTTTTATTCATGTTTTTACATCATTTTACAGGATAATGCTATACTATTTCTCATGTTTTACTTCTACACATTAATATCTAATTTGTAAAACATCACAGGCAGAAAGGCATATCCGTCATTTCATGGTAAGCTATTGAAATTGTGATTCCATGGATGTGTCTCCCATCACCCAAATCCCCTGACTATTCTCTCAACTCAGTATTTACATTCTTATATTCAAATAAAATCAGGTTCTTGGGTAATCTGTTCAGTGGGTTTGTGGTGTGTATCCCCGAAATGTCCCTTATAGGCCTACGTCTGTTTCCGGTGACTTTATTTATGGCTAACAAGGATAAGTGTGTGTTATTGTAGAGTAAATAACAGTTTGTTATTTAGAAAAGAATAACAAATTAGAAGGAAAAAAAGATTTTCAAAAATACAGATTTCAGTATTTTGAGGCTCGAGGCCCCATTTATTTTCCTCACAGATGGGAAAAAAAGTCTGACATTATACGATTTAAAATAAAAACAAATAAATAAAAAGATAAAACACTGGCATGTAATTTACGTTAGAATAAATAGAATGGTTTTGAATAATAGATGAGAGTAAAATCTACGTCACTTTACAGCCCCGCCCACTTTTGGGGAAACCAACGCTGTCGTTTGAACGGCGATCAAGCCTGAAGCCACAGAAATCTTCTGTACCATCCTTTCTTCGTAGAGGAAGTACAGAAACACGTAACTCTGGATTTGTTTTAATGTTTGAGGTGCAATAAACGACACAGCAGCTTTTTGGCATGTTATAACTATTATTTTCTGCCTCGCTCATGAGAGTAACAGCTGGCGAAATTACAGCCTCGCCTACTGATTTCAAATGTGTGCTCTAAAATGATATTTATAAATGACTATTATCATTATTATAAGCAAGACAATAAATGGCAAAGATATGTAGAAAATAATAATAACCCAAATCTCTAAAAACGGGGCTGCAACGGAGCTGATTCAGATTTGAAAATAGTCTGACTCAGTGACGAGGAGCTCCGCTTATATGGCCAACTCTACACCTATCAGGGGAATGAGAGGTTTCCGTGGCATGGTAACAGCATGGTAACAGCATGGCAACAGCATGGCAACAGCATGGCAACAGCACGGTAACAGCATGGTAACATGACGCTTGTAACTCGGCCCCCCTGAAAAGGAGGTCAGCTGCAGCGCATGCAAAGACAGGGTGGAGGAGAGGAAAATAGAGCAAAAATGAGGCATGGCTCAAATGCATGATCTGTTTGGTATTTTGAAAAAGAAAACGTATAAATATACCTTATATAGGTATGGCCCTACAATATTATATTCAAATATAGCATGATAGGTCTCCTTTAATATACATTTTCTATAGTTAAAAATGTATTATTTGCTGCTCTCTGGTGGACAAACCGTGTTCTGCTAGAGCAGCCTCCCTCTTCTCCATCCTCATCGTTCTGAAGCTTTTTCAGTGTTGACATTAAACCACCAGTTCTCCTTCAAAGTCATAAAGTCAAGTCAACTTTATTGTCAATCTTCTAGTTTGTGTGTACAGACAGAGAGATCAAAATACCGTTTCCCACAATCCCGAATACAAAAACAAATATATATATATACCTATACAATCAAAGACACATTTATACATATGCACATATTACAACCTAAATAAAAGCACAACAATCAATATATACAGAAATAACAGTCACTTCAATATCTTTGAAAATGTGCATAAGTGCAAGACTGTCCATAGCAGCTTAAAAAAAAGTGTCCCGTGCTGGATTTGAGTGTTTGTGTGTGGGGTGTTATAGTCCAGTGGGGGCAGGGGGAGGGAGGGGCGAGAGTTCAGCCTCCTGACAGCCTGGTGGTAAAAACTGTTTTTTAGTCAGGTGGTTCTCGACCTCAGGCTGCGGAAGCTCCTCTCTGAAGGCAGGAGGGTGAAGAGGCAGGTGGAGGTATGGGTGGGGTCACCCACAATGCTGAGTGCTCTGCGGGTGAGGCGGGTGTTGTAAATGTCCAGGAGTGATGGGAGTGAGGCACCGATGATCCTCTCAGCTGTGTTTACAATGCGCTGCAGGGTCTTGCGGTTGATTTTCATTTCATTTCAAACCTTTATTTAGACGGATAGGTCCCTTGAGATCATGGATCTCTTTTACAAGGGAGACCTGCATCAATTTAGTTCCACATGAAACTTAAAAACAACATAAAAACAAACAATAGAGGACATCATAATTACATATTCACCAACACTTACAAACACCCATAGTGTCAGAAAGCATCTCGTGCAGACGTGCCTTAAAAACATTCAGAGAAATAAAATTGCTCAATTTCAATTTGGACTGTAGGCTGTTCCAAGCAAGTGGAGCTGCGCACATAAAAGCAGTCTTACCTAAGACAGCCCTCACTCTTGGCACATCTAACAAGACCACATCCTGCGATCTCAGACAATAGCTGCCCGCAACTTTCTGCTTTACCAGAGAACAGATGTAATACGGGAGTTGGCCAACATAGCTTTATAAATAAAAGTGTACCAATGACTGAGCCTCCGTACAGAGAGTGATGGTAAACCTGCCTTGGTATACAGTGTACAGTGATGTGTAAGCGCTTTACAATTTGTGACAAATCTCAGAGCACTGTGATACGCAGCATCCAATTTGCTCAGGTAATTGGCAGGTGCATTCATATACAACAAATCACCATAGTCCAGCACAGGTCAAAGGTCACAGAGCCTTTTCCTGGCCTCAAGCGAGAAACAGGACTTGTTTCTGAAAAAGAACCCTAGCCTAACCCTCAGTTTTTTAAGCAGGTTATTGACATGAAGTTTAAAAGAGAGACAATCATCAAGCCAGATACCAAGGTATTTGTAACAGGCAACAACTTCAAGTTTTGTTCCTTGCGTAGTTACAATATCTAAAACAGGCTCTGGTGTCTTTTTAGCTTTTGAAAAGAGCATTACCTTGGTTTTATCCACATTTAAAAGAAGCTTTAATTCAGAGAGCTGAGTCTGAATAGTGTTAAAAACAGCCTGTAATTTAACAACAGCCTCCTGCATGGAGGGACCTGCACAGTACATCATAGTATCATCCGCATAAAAATGTAAAGTAGCTTCATCCACATTATCACCTACACTGTTAATATATATGGAGAATAAAAGTGGTCCTAAAACAGAACCTTGTGGTACACCATTAGAAATGTTTAACCATTCAGAAGACAGTCCATCAAAATGAACACATTGGGACCTTTCAGAGAGGTAGTTCACAAACCACCCCACTGCATTGCTGGATATGCCAATACTGAGTAGCCTCTGCTTTAAAATGCGATGATCAACGGTGTCAAATGCTTTGGAAAGGTCAATAAACAGAGCTGCACATCTCTGCTTATTATCTAAAATAGTAGTAATGTCATTCACCACTTTCATCGTGGCAGTGATGGTGCTGTGTTGCTTTCTGAATCCTGACTGATGTTTAGACAGGATATCATTTATACATAAAAACTCCTTTACTTGTTCACTCACAAGTCGTTCGAGCACCTTAGCCAGAACTGACAATTTAGAGATTGGCCTATAGTTATTTAAAATAGTTGCCTCCCCTCCTTTCAGTAAAGGCAAGACATAAGCAGACTTCCATACTTTTGGAATTGTGTTTGTGCTGAGGGGGAGGTTAAAAAGAGAAGGAAGAGGTGGAGCAATAAAATCTGCAGCTATCTTTAAAAAGAAAGGTTCGACGTTGTCCGGGCCAGCCGGTTTCCTAGGATCTAACTTGGATAATGCTTCATGAACAATACCAATAGTTAAAGGAGTAAAACTGAAAGGGTTTTCCAGACCACATTGTTCAGAGTCAAGGATTGGAGCGTTCACAGGAGCCACACAGCCAATCAGAGAGCCACAAGACACAAAATGCTTATTAAAGCAATTTAGCATAGTAGCCCTGTCTGATATAATGCCAGATGCTGTGGTGAGGCACGGAGGTAGCTCATTTGGGATATCACCAGTAGAAATCGATTTTATGGCTTTCCAAAATGTCCTAGGATTATTCAGGTTTTCTGTGGTAACCGACAAATAGTACTTTGATTTAGCACTTTTTATTTGAGATGTGAAGCTATTTCTTAGCTTCCTAAAACATAGCCATTCTACCTCTGAGCCTGATTTCCTAGCCTTAGCCCAAGCATTATTTCTCTCACGAAGGAGACTGGACAGCTTAGCAGAAAACCAGGGATTGTTTCGTCCCTTCACTCTAAATTTACGCAGAGGTGCATGTCTATCTATAATTTTCATAAAACCAAGAAAAAAATAAGACCATGCAGTTTCTACATCAGCACACAGATTGATTTTACCCCAATCAAAATCAAACAGATCATGTAAAAAACCCTGCTCCACAAAGTGTTTTTTGTCTCTCTTTGTGATGATACGTGGTTTAACCTTTTGGACCTTAGTGTCCCTAATTGTGGCTACAACACAGTGGTCACTCACATCATTAGCAAATACTCCCACAGATGAGTATTTATGTGGAACATTTGTTAAAATTAGATCAATTAAGGAGGATTTATTTGGGGACTTAATATTTGGGCGAGTAGGACTGTCTATAATCTGGGTAAAATTCAATGAGGTACACAGGTTTTTAAAATCCTCTGACACAGAAGTTAACCAGTCCCAATTAAAATCACCAAGCAGCACTATTTCCTTGTAGGAAAGTTGTGATAACAGTTTTGCCAATGACGATAAAGAGTCCTTGACAGCCGAAGGGGCCCTGTAGCAGCCCACCACCATGACCTGTTGACCCTTTGTTACCTCAATATTCACGGCTAAAAATTCTAGCTGTTTACTAACAGATTTGGAAACCATATTAGTTACACAAAACTTATTTTTCACATAAATGGCAACGCCACCACCTTTTTTAGGCCGGTCAGTACGATATACACTGTAACCATTTATGTATATGTCAGAGGCCAAAATGGATTTATCTAGCCACGTTTCTGATATGACAATGACATCAGCATCAGTCGAACTCGCCCAAATACGGACAAAATCTAATTTAGGTAACAGACTACGCACATTTAAATGAATTAAACCTAGCCCAGATCTAGAAATAAAATCAGCAGGAGTAGCTATTTGACTAATACTGCTCGGTGGACCTGGATTTGGCTGTACATTTCCTGATAGTAACAACAATAAAAATACCAAGCACCTTTTCCTCTTAATCAACACACATACATTGTCAGCTGTTCTAGAGTCACCGGCAAACTTCGCGAAAGTGAGATTAGAGTTTAAAAAACAATTCTGAAGGACCATCGTGGCAGGCATGTGAGAAAGACAAACATTTTCCGAAATGAATGTCCGCGACAGTGCAACCAGCAATTGTTTGTGCAACACCTCCGAAACTGTACAGGGGATGTCCACTGCGGGCGGCAGAACATACCCGAATCCAGCAGATTTTTCAGGACGACTAGCGATCTTCTCCTTGTCCAGCACAGCCAAGAAAAGGCACAGCAGAAACACGACACCCGCCATTCTCCCAGTCCAGCACAACCTTATCCACGCTGTTCCCGGAGCAAGGTGGAACCAGGCCTCAGCTACAGCAGCACAGCAGCACAGCAGAGAAGGTGGAACCAGGCCTCAGCTACAGCAGCACAGCAGAGTAGAGAAGGTAATCCCACCGCGTTACACCGGCTATTTAATCCACTTTACATCTCCGCCGGTAGCACAGGCGCAGAGAGGAGCGGCGAGAGGAGCGGCAAGAGGAGCGGCGATACGCGGTGTGAGTAGCGGCGAGAAGGGCGGCGAGAGGAGAGCCGGGACCACACTTCCGACTCTTTATCTCTGCAAGAGTTGCTCCCTCTCGTGCTAAATCCACTCGGCGGGCAAAAGTAGGATCCCAGAAGTGATTCGCCCAGTGTGGAGTGGCTCCTGAAACCCTTCCCGGCGTGCCTTTAGTGGAACTCGGGTCCGCTGTGGTGGATGAGGCTGAACGTGGCTCTCATCCGGAACTCAGCAAAGGTGGATCACGTCTCAGCGCTGACGGCGTGTAACCTCTTCCTCAGGTGAGTTTCAGAGCACGAGGAGCAGCTGAGAGAGAGACAGAGAGTGAGAGCGAGAGAGAGCACGAGGAGCAGCTGAGAGGAGGAGCAGCTTCAGCTTGTGTTAACCGCAGACCTTATTTATAATAAGTGCGATAATCAGCTCTACTTAGGATTTTGAAATAGGATTTTGAATGAGTAGTAAAGGTTGGATGGTGCTTGCAGGTAGAACAGCCAAGAGGGAGTCCCAGAGTTTTAGTAATCAAGTCGTTTCCAGGAGAAGCCATGAGAGCAAATCTTGGAGCCGAGTGAATTTAAGTACAGATCCTCTCCAAGTTACCTGTAGCTCTTTGAGGCAGGAGGTATGCAGCGAGAGTGCATGAGGATGGAGGAGAGGGAGGCTGCTCTAGCAGTACACGGTTTGTCCACCAGAGAGGAGCAAAGATATATTTTTAACTATAGAAACAATTATATTCTCTTAAACTGTTTGAAAAAAGCAAACGATTAGGTATGTTTCTGCCACGTGTTATATAGCTAATATTAATTAAACTTTTACATTTCAATATAGTGTAAAACTCAACACGTGTGCAGTAAAGTTTCCAAAATATTTAATGGGGTTAAATTGAGACTCATGTTTTAATATCACAGGACATTTATTTTAAACAAATTTATACTTTGAAATTCATAATGAAATTGTTTGTAAGATGTGTATTCATGCATTGCTGTGACTTTCATAGGCATATCTCACTGACAGCAGGCTCATATTTCCAACAGCATATCTGGTTAAAGAGCAGTAGAAGAACAAAAATATCTCCATCAATTTACAAGTTTATACAATTTTAAACCCATAGATTATATATGTGTTTTACTTTCAAATAAGCACCTGTTATGTAAATGTAAAACATGACTATTTAAAGCCAGTGGATGAAAGAACAACTTCCTGTTTTGGGGTCAGATCGTTTATTCAGCTTTAGACATTTAAACATCCAGTTAAAACTTCACAAAAGGTAAATATGAAAAAAATGGTGGTACACATATTATAACTATCACCAAATTTCAACCATAATGTAAAATATTTTATGAAAAGCAAAACAGTATAGATCTGTCTTTTTATATATTTTTTCTCTCATAAACCAACACACTCTCACTCCATAATCGTCCAGGAGCGACGTTTGGTCAGGGTCCCGTGGAGTGCAGTTTTGACGCTCCTAGGCTCCTTCAGCGTCATAAAGCGACGCAAATAGCTTTCAACTGATTGCAATGTATTCCCATCTGCGTCGGGATTTGACGCTCATGGAAGCACGGCATTCGTTTGTGTCGGCTGCCCTTAAAGGCAATGTGAGCGTCCATTCTCATTGGATAACGGAGAATTGTACACCTGGAAGTAAGTATTCCCCTTACTGTCGATTGATTTTACAGTGATATCTGCACTACTCATCGACTAAAAAACACCAGATTATCCTTGTTAATTACACAACATTGATTGGTTTAAATTGTGTGCAATGCTTTTGTATGTTTCCCCTTTGATTCGGAGAAACACATTTTTTCGGAGTAAAGGATGGCAGAAGACACTACACTACCCAGAATCCCCAGCTATCGTTTGGACTACACCATGTGCTCTGTTTGACAAACCCCATTTTTTTTTCACCATTCATTCCAATGGCTTTTCACATTTCTCCCTGCAGAAAAAAGAAAACATGGCCGAACTTCGTTTTATTCTCGGTGGAAATTGCCTATTTTAAAGTTAGTTTGGCCATTAAAATGCGTTTTGATGTCATTTGATGCGAGAAATATGAGTTGTTATTTCAGATGATGTGTGCAGTGGATGTACATGATCTTTAGTTTGCTAGTTGTTACAAAGATTACCTCAGGAAATTGCGTCCATAGAACGTTTTCATTGTTACCAAGGTGGTTGCTAGGGACGCTGCTCTCGATATTATTTCTGTTATGTTGTGTAACTGTTTAATGGTGTTATCTTTATTGCTACCCCCTTCCCCGTCAATGTATAGTGTTGGTCCACAGCGCAAAATAAAAAATAAAAAATCCGTTATTTTCCCCTGTGCAATTCCAGTCTCACATCTCACAACACATCGTCATTAACAAATACCGGAAACAGACCGAAAACATTTAAAAACAATAAAATAATACTTTATTCCGAGTGTGCTTGCTTTTCTCTTTGAAAGTCATCACATAATGGCATTGTAATACACGGTTCGGCTGCATTACATATTACATATCTGCCGTAGTTCTGTATTTATAGAGCCCTGATGAGAAGACAAACATGAGGAACTGAAAACGTGACGTGGATCATAAATATATCAGCCATTAAACAACATCTTACATTTCTTTTCACACAATACGTCTCCTTGCAGTATCAACACTAATTCGGCTCACTTTTATATTTGATCCAATTGGTAGATAGGCTGTATTTACACCATAAAGGTGCACAGCTGATATAAAGGGACACCTGGTGGTTAAAGCATGTTATTGAATTTAATTATTTTTATTATTAGATATTAATACGATCCCTATAAAGTATATTCATTACTCGTTATGCTCTACTAATAGTTCATTAAAGACTGTATATAATGACTATTTTGCACATCCCTTTCAAGATTTCAAGATTTGCTAAGGTTTATTGACATATCATATTCACAAACGGTGTAGTTATGCAATGAATGAAAAACGTGGGTCACAGGTTCCTCAACAGTGCATTAGTTGACATCTATCAATATGTGTCTATACCTCCAGCAATGTTAACTATGTTGAAGCACTTATTTTAACTGATATTATACATATATTATACTCTTATAAGATGTATGTAGTATAAGAAATGTGCAGAATTTGACAGTTTAATGGTGGAGGTACACACAAATTGATAGATGTCTTGTAATGCACTGTTGAGGAACCTGCGACCCAAGTTTTTCACTCATTGCATAACTACACCGTAGTTGTGTATATGATATGATATGTCAATAAACCTTAGCACATCTTGAAATCTTGAAAGGGATGTGCAAAATAGTCATTATATACAGTATTTAATGAACTATTAATTATTATTACACATGTATTCACTGGTGTGTCCAACCTGCAAGTTGCTCTTTAAGATGTAAAATATTATTTTACCAACAATGTGGAATTTACATTCATTGAAGTAGGCTATCAAGGAATTGCTAATTCCTGGCTACATAGTACACAGATTCTGCTTAATAATGCCCTGCCCCTTGTTGATTTGTGCTCGTTGTTCTCGCGTCCAGGACGAAGGTAAATAAGAGACACTCGAAAAGGTTCAAATGGGCACTTTAATTAAGTAACGTGGTTTTGAAACAAACAGAGCGATTCAGCAACACAGCGCCATGTTGGAAGGGGGGAGACGAGAGGCAGAGCAAGCCAGGACATCTCTGTGTATATCTGACCCCTGGCTCCTCCTCTCAATGGCGGCTCTGACGAAAGGGGGCCCTCCCGGCACATGTTCTTCAGTGTCCAATATCGCGTAAAACAGAGGATTTAGACGTTGTGTGTTCATTGTATAACTCCACACGCCTGTTCTCCTCATACACTCATTCATGACTTATTATTTAATGCATTTTAACGGCTGTGATCATTGTTAGCGTAAAACCGGAAGTGACGTCATTAACAACGGAGACGCCTTTCAATAAAGCTTTTCAAAACAAACTGTACATTCATTTAGCAACAACGTTAGCCACAAACCAATGCTAACAGGAAATTGAATGTTTTCAGAATAAAACTGTTTTAAGCTTTCAGTATGTTTAAACTAAATTACGTCATTAAACATTGATTTTAATTTCTTATACCCTGCATCTTCTATTTCAATCTTTTTAGCAGATTTAGCGTTTTAGTGAGAAAGAATTTCGAGATACGGCATGTCAGTTACTTGTGTTGTGCGTCACGTTGTGTTGTGCGTCACGTTAAAAGTAGCCGACTAAAAACTAACAAAAAACATTTTTTACACATCTTTTTTATTTTTCTTCCCTGAAGCGAAATAATTGATTATATAGTCTAAAATCATCATTTGAATAATAATATAAAATATATCTCAGGCACAATGAAATTAAAATATATAAAAAAATAAAATGTGCAGGCAGAGGAGCTCCGCCTGTCTGCCGCTAGGGGGTGCTGTAGAGCCCTCAGCATCCCCCTTCCCGCACCCCTGCTACAAAGCATTGGCTCTTAGAGCCGTCTCATTTGCGAACGACACATCACTATATAATCTCATTGGATTCCGTAATCATTATACAGAAAAAAGGTAACTGTATTTCCCTTACATTAACCTAAACAATACACAATCAGATTACTGTTACACTTCTTTAACAAAAAAAAGGAATTACTGGCAGGTTTACAATGATACAAAATCATTGTGTATCCTCTGGACACTGTGGAGGTGGTGGGAGACAGGAGTCCTCACTGTGGAGTTTAGGGGAGACAGGAGGCCTCACTGTGGAGGTGGTGGGAGACAGGAGTCCTCACTGTGGAGGTGGGGGGAGACAGGAGTCCTCACTGTGGAGGTGGGGGGAGACAGGAGTCTTCTGGACATTGTGGAGATGGTGGGAGACAGGAGTCCTCACTGTGGAGGTGGTGGGAGACAGGAGTCCTCACTGTGGAGGTGGTGGGAGACAGGAGTCCTCACTGTGGAGGTGGGGGGAGACAGGAGTCCTCACTGTGGAGGTGGGGAGGGACAGGAGAATGGCAGCCAAGCTGTCCTCCCTGCTGGACAATATGTCCCACCTCCTCCAGGACACCCTGTCCTCACTGTGCAGCTCCTTCAGGGACAGGCTGCTGCACCCCCGCTATTTTCACTGAGAGATACCGCAGGTCCTTCCTTCCTGCAGCAGTCAAGACTCTACACCCTCCACGGCCCCTGCAGACCCCCACACCCCCAAATACTGTAACTCCCTTGTTGTTAAATACTACTTATTTGCAATACATATACAGAGCGTAAATAGCAGTGCAATATAAACTTCCACCTTTAATACTTTCCCATGCTATCTCAAACCTGTACTGTACTAGATGTGTATTGTGTATTTTGTAGCTTGTGTAATTTCTACTTTTATTTTAAATATTTTGTTATGCTTCTTAGTTATATGCAGCTATCGTTGGCTCTTTAAGGTCAGAGGATAAAACACTTGCCCTTGTATTTTTGTTTTAGATCCGTTAATTCTTGTTCGTGCTTTTTCTTCATGTCTTCTGATTGTTCTTGTATATATTTTAATTTGTGTTTTGAGAGGTTTTGCAACAGCTTGTAGTCTTCGTCACGGCTCTCTCCTGTCTCTTGCGCTTGTCTTCCATGCTCTTTCTTCATGTCCTCTATTTCCTCCATGTGCTTCTCCACCAAGGTGGCAAAGTCCTTGGAGTATTCCTCTCGGAACTCGTTGAATTCTTCAGCTTGTTTCCTTGCCTCCTCTTCATATTTCTTCTTCATCTCCACCAGTTCTTTCTTATGTTTTCCCTCCAACTCTTTTCTCTCCTTCTCCTCCTGTTCTCTTGTCTTTAGATCTTCTTCTTTTCTTTTCTTTTCGTGTTTTTCTCTTTCCTGCTCGTATTCATCTTGCAACTTCTGAAGTTTTGTTTCCTCGTTATGTTGTCTCGTTTTATTTTCTTGACTTTGTTTTTCCCACCATTCTTCTCTCTCCTTCTCCCAGTCTTCTTTTTGCTTTTTCATCTTTGCTTTACTCTGCTCCAACTCTCCTTCTAGTTTTTCCTCCCATTCCTTTTGTGTAATTTTTTCCTGCTTTTTCTTCGCCATGTCCATTTCCTTTCTCAGTTCCTCTTCCCTTCCTCTCTCCTCTCGTTTCTTGTCGATGTTGTCCTCCATTTCTTTTTGTTGTTTAGCTCTCTCCTGCTCAAATTCTTCTTTTCTTTTTTGCTCAAGATTTTTTCTTTCCTGCTCGTATTCTTCTTGCAACTTTTTAATTCTTGTTTGCTCGTCATGTTGTCTCTTTTCATTTTCTTGAAGTTGTTTTTCCCACCACCCTTCTCTCTCCTTCTCCCAGTCTTCTTTTTGCTTTTTCATCTTTGCTTTACTCTGCTCCAACTCTCCTTCTAGTTTTTGCTCCCATTCTTTCCGTGTAATTTCTTCCTGCCTTTTCTTCTCCATGTCCTCATCCTTTCTCTGTTGCTCTTCCCTTCTTCTCTCCTCTTGTTTATGGTTAATTTTTTCCTCCATTTCTTTATGTTGTTTGGCTCTCTCCTGCTCAATTTCCTCTTTTATTGTATTTTCACGTTTTTCTCTTTCCTGATTGTATTCTTCTTGCAACCTCTGATGTCTCGTATGCTCCTCTCGTCGTCTCTTTTCATTTTCTTGATTTTGCTTTACCCACAATTCATCTCTCTCCTTCTCCCAGTCTTCTTTTTGTTTTTTCATCTTTGCTTTACTCTGCTCCAACTCTCCTTCTAGTTTTTCCTCCCATTCCTGTCGTGTCATTTCTTCCTGCCTTTTCTTCGCCATGTCCATTTCCTTTCTCTGTTCCTCTTCCCTTCCTCTCTCCTCTCGTTCCTTGTTGATTTTTTCCTCCATTTCTCGAAGCTGTTTGGCTCTCTCCTGCTGAATTGTGTCTCTCTCCTGTTCCATTCTTTTCTTCACTTCTTCCATTTCCTCCTCGTGTTTTCTTTGGAGCTCCTTCCTCTCTCTCTGCATCTCTTCTTCCTTCTCCTTCAGGATCTTCTCCACTTTCTTCTGTATGGCGGCCTCAGCCTCTTGGAACATCTCTGAGGTGTAGCAGCTGCCACCATTTTCCTCCAGCATTTTGTTGGACTTCACCATCAGCTCTCTGACCTGCTTGTGGTCATTGACATTGTTGTTATTGAAGACCTGGTATCTCCCTCCACAGTCATTTATCAGTTTTTTCAAAGAGTCATCACTGTCTTTTACGTAACTCTCGATTGGTGTATTTTTCAGACCATCTCCTTTGGTGAAAATAATGATGATGAAATCTCCAGATTTCTTTCCAAACCATTTCTTGATCAGTTCCACAGAGTCTTCTTCTTCTGGTGTAAATCGGCCTATCGGCAGCACCAGTAAGAACACATGAGGTCCAGGAGACAACAGGCTGATGCATTTAACAAGCTCCTCTTGAACAGCCTCATTGGACAGTGTCCTGTCAAACAAACCGGGGGTGTCTACCACAGCGACAGGATGTCCATCAATCTCTCCTGATGCTTTCTCACAACATTTGGTCACTGACTTTGAGCTGGCAGTGGATATAAAATGTTCTTTTCCCAAAATGGTGTTTCCAGTTGCACTCTTCCCATTGCCAGTCTTCCCAATCAACACCATCCTGAGACAATCTCTGTTCTGACTTGCATCATGATCTCCCATCACCCTTTTCTTTTGAACATCCTGCAGTTCAGCTTTAAGTCTTTTGTTAGTTTTATCTAACTCTACCACCTTCGTCATCTGAGCCTCGAGGAACATGTCCTTTGTGAAGCACCTGGATTCTCCGACTCTCGTCTCTTCCACAGCCTCCAACAGATCTGGGATCTGCTGCTGGTCCTTGATGTTGAGAACAACATGTCTTCCTCCACATCTCTGACGGAGCTCCTGGATGTCCTTGTTCTCCTTTAGAAAGTTAACAACAGCTGGAGCTGTAGGATCTGACTCCACAGTGGACAGAATGACGGTGAAGTCGTTGACTCGAGAGCTGAATGTGTTCTGGAGGGTCTCTAACTCTCCCTTGTCTTCATCAGTGAGGGGATCCACAGGTAGGACCAGGACGAAGGCATGGATGCCCTCAGGATCACATAGGGAGACACACCTGGATGATTCCTTCATCACTTCCTCCTGAGGTTTTCCACACAAAGCAGGCAGCTCCACCAGGGCAACCCGGCGTCCACACACCTCTCCCTGATGTTTAACACACTCTGAGGAGTTGGAGACTGAAGGAAACTCTGTCTGACCTAAAATGGCTTTGGCTGCTGAAGTCTTCCCTGCTCCTCTCCTCCCACAAAGAACCAGGTTCAAAGCTGGTTTGATGTCTTCAGTGAAGCCGAGACATGTTTCTTTGTTTTCATGAACGATCTTCTCAATCGTATCCATCAATGACTTATGGTTGTTGTCAACCATGTTGTAGAGTCTTCCTCTACAGTCTTCAAGCAGCTGATCCACTATGTTATTCGTTTTCTCTTTGTGGGTCATGATGACCATTGAGTGTTTAAAAGCTTCTGGACCAAACAGACTCAGGATGAACTTCAGTCTTTGTCTGTTCCTATCAGTGAAATCCGAAGGATTCACTAACAGCAGCAGGACATTGGGTCCAGGAGAACAAAGACTCACACAGCTCTTCACCTCTCTTCTCACTATCTCCTCTGATAGACTGAACATGTCTGTAGTTTTCACTACTTTCACCTCTTTTCCCTTCCACTCTCCATGGTTTGTCACAAAGTGTGTGGTGGAGAAAATATTTTGGAAATGAAGATCTTTGCCCTCTGTGATAAAGTAACTGATCCTTTTCTGTTTGTCCTCACTTTTTCCCAATAGCACAATCCTGAATGCAGATGCTGTAATATAACAGAAGAACAATTAAATAACATTAACTCATGAATGAAATCATTACACTGTGCTCACACAAAATATTCTCCAGTAATTGTGTGTATTAAGCATTTATGAAATTGTTAAATAAAACATGGTATGAAACAGCACACAGATTTTATCTTGATGATATAAATGACCTGTTTTTATTTACTTGACAGTGAATATAAATGTTTTTTTCCTCAACATTGTTATGGAATTTTAAATATATCACTGTAACTACCAACTATACACTGTATATGATATGAAAGTAGTATAACAACTTTTTTTGGGAGAGTTACATTGGTTGAAATGGATTTACTGCGTTTATCCAGTTGTGGGATGCATTTCGGTTAATACTGGAGAAAAGGTGCAACCAATGATAAGCACTGAAATTATGAGAGTATTTCTTTAACAATACATTTACTTACAATTAGTCACAGTGGTCAACCCTTGGGGTAACCATGATGAAGTGATTGGTTCAAAACCACGCAGCCCTGTAAAAGAGGACATCATTATTTTGCAGCTTAATGTTCTGATTTAATCATGTATGATTTGAATAACAGAGTTGTCATTGTCCTTCACCTACCAGCTAGACCAGCTGTTCTGAGAGGAAACCTTGTTGCCTTTGCTTTTTGACTTTGATGATAAACTGGTAAGGAAGCCGTGGTGTCCTCGAACACATCACAGCTCACAGGCTCTCCATTGTTCTCCTTTGCAGTTTGACCCAAGCGTGTTAACAGCTCTGGATGTTGAAGGTTCTCCAGCTTCAAGTATCTGTATCTACATCTACTGATCATGTCTTGTAATGGGGGTTGTCCCATGTATTGTTCCATTAAACCTGAACCCTCCTCTCTGGGTGGTGCTATGAGCATCAGTGAATGATTAAATGACTGATCACTGAAGCGTTTCAGGACCATGCAGAGTCTCCGTTTGTGTTCCTCAGTGAAGTGTTCAGGCTGTAGAACCAGTAGGAACACATGAGGTCCAGGATCAGAGATTCTCACACATTCTTTCAGATGTTTTGTCAGTTTCTGTTCAGAGATGTTGGCGTGCAGCAGATCTGGGGTGTTGATCACAACTACTCCTTTCCCATCCAGCTCTCCACTGACTCTCAGAGAGTAGTCTGGTTCTTCATCAGTGTTGAACGCAGTCCTTCTCAGTATGATGTTCCCCACTGAACTCCTCTCACACCAGCTGTTCCCCAGCAGAACAACCCTCAGCTCAGACACTGTGAAATACAAAGAGTTAGAAAAGGCAACTACATGCAGATTTTCCAACCTGATCTCACCAGAATGCGTGACTCCACCACGACTCCTTAACACCGCAATGCGTGGTGGACTCACGAACTTTGTTACATTTACGTGTCGGCACCACGCAAACAACCCCAATGTAAAGTGAATGAGGCTCTTTTGTCGTGGTGCACACACGTCCTGCAGTGAGCTTTTATTCTATAAAACGTTTTTAAAATCTACTTTATAGCTTGTAGTAACACGCGGGAGGCTTCTTTTATTTTATTTGTATTCATAATCATTTTTCGTCAGAATGTATTATGGTGCATTAGTTACGATTTTTTGTTCTCAAAAAACAATGCATTGTGTGTAAAACAAATGTGATTTTTATTAAATTAGTTAGTTTTTAAGGAAGGCCAGAGCTTCAGCTGTGTCCAATAGATTGTTCCCTTTAGTTAACGTTTTTTAAAAGAACATTATATTCCGATTTGATCATGTCCCCTTTATTGTATTACGGAGAGCAATGTGAGCGTCCATTCCCATTGGACAACGGAGGATTTTACACCCGGAAGTAAGTATTATCCTTACTGTCGATTGATTTTACAGTGATATCTGCACTACTCATCAACTCAAAAACACCAGATTATCCTTGTTGATTACACAACATTGATTGGTTTAAATTGTGTACAATGCTTTTGTAATTTTCCCCTTCGATTCTGAGAAACAAATATTTGTTTAGTTTAGTATGGCCGAAGACACTACACTACCCAGAATCATCAGCTATCGTTTGGGACTACACCATGTGCTTAGCTTGACAAACCCGTGATTTGTCCTCAAGCTCTGTGATTGGATGTTGGAGTGGCAGTGCGCGAAGTTTACGCTGAGCGACAAACAGCATTTTGAAATGGAATGAAACCCATCGACGGCACACTATTCAAAACAGGAATCGAACGTCTCCTACCCCCCCCCCCCCCCCCCTTAGGTCACAGGCTCCTCCAACAGTGCAACACAATAAAACAGATACACAGAAAAAATAGTGCAAGTCAATACTAACAGAAAAATTGTAAAATAGTAAAAAGTGAAACAGTGCAATAAGAGTCTAAATACAAGGGATTGGAATATGATATATTAGACAAATCATTTCCAAGTAGCAGCCAGATGAATTTTATGGATGTTATTTCAAAGTTCAGGTGTTTAATAGTCTTATGGCCTGTGGGATGAAACTGTCCCTGAGTCTGGTGGTTTGAGTCCGGATGCTGCGGTAAGATAAGATAAGATAAGATGGTACTTTATTGACTACGGTGTAGTTATGCATTGAATGAAAAACTTGGGTCACAAGTTCCTCAACAGTGCTGCTTAGTCTTCACATCTGGCTGCAGTCCACCTGCACAGATCAGAACGTCGGGTTTATTGACAATTGTAACCTTTTCTGGAATCGCCGGTCTCTTTTTAACAACGACGGCGTACATCCAAACAGAGCAGGTTCTCAGATGTTGTCCGCTAATATTCAACCCACAGTGCTGTCCTATCCTCGTGCCTGACTATTAACATAAAACCCATCTTCTTCTGGGGTATCGGGACAGTCTGCTGACCTGGGGATCAGTGGCGGTTCTAGACCAATTTGACTGGGGGGGCCACGCTGGGGCCATTTATTTTCTGAGGGGGGCCCAATAAATGCAGGACGAAAAAGACAGTATGAAGTAATTTATGCATATTTTACTAATTTTAAACATTTTCAGGGGGGCCACATGGGGGTCCAAAGGCAGTATTAGGGGGGCCCTCTGGCCCCTCCTAGAACCGCCCCTGCTGGGGATTGGTGCCCCCTGCCATCGTCCGCTGTCCCCTACAGCCACGCCAGCGCTAGTCACAACAACGGTCACTGACCCTGAACGCATTATCTCTACTTTTCCGCCACAGACACTCCCAATCCTGCTCGCCAGCTCTACCCAGTGGCCAACGAGGCAAATACAAAGAAGAGGAATTCTACACAAAAACCTCATAAAAGTGAACACCAAAAGTACATTAATGCAACAAAACAAGAAAAATAATTGTGGACTGTTAAACATCATAACTTTGTCATCTAAGGCTGCATTAGTTAATGACTTAATAACAGACAATCAGATTGACTTATGTTGCCTCACTGAAACCTGTTTGCGACATGAAGAATATGTGACACTAAATGAAGCCACTCCACCCAGTCATATAAATACTCATGTTGCTAGAGTCACTGGTCGAGGAGGCAGAGTCGCAGCCATCTACGACTCAAGTCTTCTCATAAATACAAAATCAAAACAAAACTATAACTCTTTCGAAAGCCAACTTGGAAAATATTTCAGCCAATATTAATTGTCACAGTGTATCGGGCCCCAGGTCCTTATTCTGAATTCATATCTGAATTTTAGTCCTTAAAACCGATAAAGTCATTATTGTGGATGACTTTAATATTCACGTTGACGTTGAGAATAATAGCCTCAATATTGTTTTTACCTCATTATTAGATTAAATTGGTTGTATACAGAATGTACATCAACCAACCCACTGTTTCAAACACACCCTCGACCTTGTTCAAACATGGTATTCAAATTGAAAATCTATCAGTCAGTGCTCATAACCCTGTTTTATCTGATCACTACTTATTCACTTTTGGTGTTCTGTTATTAGACTATAAGCCACTGCACTGAATGCCTACAAAAGAAATCTATCAGATTCTGATGGCAACATTTATGGAAAGAATTCCATCAGTGCTTAGCTCATTAACATCTCACAGTCCTAGGGAGGACTCCTTTACTAACCTTACGCCCCCCCAAATAGATCATATGATTGATAGTGTTACAGGGGCGCTAAAAATAACACTGGACTCTATTGCCCCTTTTAAAATTAAGAAAATTAAACTAAGAAGAGTAGCTCCATGGCATAACAATGAAACACGCATAATAAAGCAGAGGACAAGGCAACTTGAAAGGAAATGGCGCTCCACCAAGCATGAAGAATTTCGGTTACTCTGGCTTGACAACCTTAAAAAATATAAGAAGGCACTACGCACTGCCAGAGCAGCTTATTTTTCCGCCCTAATAGAAGAAAATAAAAACAATGCCAGGTTTCTTTTTAGTACAGTAGCCAGGCTGACCGAGAGTCACAGCTCTATTGAGTCTTCTATTCCTACATCCATCTAGTAATGACTTTATGAACTTCTTTAATGATAACATTATAACTCTCAGGGACAAAATAAACCACCACCTACCCTTAGCCAGCACTGAATTACCCTTAACACCGGACATATACTTAGAGTGCACCCCTAAGTAATACACCTGCATTAAATATGATGAATATATCTTTACTGTCAGGCTATGTTCCACAGTCATTTAAAGTAGCTGTAATTAAACCTATTATATAAAAAAAAACTTGATCCTGAGGTTATGGCCAACTACAGGCCAATATCAAACATTCCCTTCCTCTCAAAAATCCTCGAGAAAGCAGTGGCCTCACAATTGTGTGCATTTTTAAATACAAATTGTTTATTTGAGAAATTCCAGTCGGGTTTTAGAAAACATCATAGCAAATGACCTGCTTTGTGCATCTGATAATGGACTTGCCTCTATCCTGGTTATGTTAGACCTGAGTGCTGCCTTTGACGCTATTGACCATAACATACTACTCCAAAGAGTAGAGTTTGTGCTAGGTATAAGGGGAACTGCACTAAGCTGGTTCAGGTCTTATCTATGAAAACAGTCTCAGTTTGTATCTGTCAACGATGAAACCTCATTACAAACTACAGTCAGTCATGGAGTACCGCAAGGGTCTGTACTTGGACCCATCCTGTTCATCATATATATGCTACCATTGGGCAATATCATAAGGAATAACTCCATCAATTTTCATTGTTATGCAGATGATACACAATTGTATCTATCAATTAAACCAAATGTACAATTTCCATTAGTTAAACTGCAAGAATGCCTCACAGACATAAAGACATGGATGACCAGCAACTTTCTATTATTAAACTCTGAATAAACAGAAGTCATTATACTAGGCCCCCAGCACCTTCGGAACGAACTGTCCAACAACATAATGTCATCGAATTGTATTACCATGACCTCCAGCACCACGGTAAAACATCTTGGTGTTATTTTTGACGAGGATTTGTCTTTTAAATCCAATATAAAGCCAATTTCAAGGACTGCCTAGTGCCTACTTCCATCTACGGAATATTGCAAAAACAGGCACATCCTAAATCACAACAATGCAGAAACACTAATCCATGCTTTTATCACCTCCAGGCTGGATTATTGCAATTCCCTTTTATCAGGCTGTCAGAACTCATCATTAAAGGCCCTTCAATTCATACAAAATGCTGCAGCACGGGTTTTAACAGGAACAAAGAAGATGGACCTCATCACTCCTGTTTTAGCAGCATTGCACTGGCTACCAGTTAAGTCCAGGATTGATTTTAAAATACTTTTACTCACATACAAAGCGCTAAATGGTCAGGGACCATCCTACCTACAGGATCTTTTAATCTTCTATTGCCCCTCTAGGGCATTAAGATCCCAGAGTGCAGGTCTGTTGGTGGTTCCCAGAGTCCACAAAAAATGGATCAGGTGCTAGAGCTTTCGGCTACCAAGCCCCGTTCCTCTGGAATCAACTTCCAGTGACGATTAGGGAGGCAGACGGTGTCCACACATTTAAGAGCAGGTTAACGACTTTCCTCTTTAGTACAGCGTACAGTTAAGACTGGTTTCAAACCCCCTTTTATACATCCTCATGGACCCTTTGGTTTATAGAATTGTATTTATTGTACTCTAACTGTATTTGTGTCATTGTGTTATGTTCCTTTTTAAATTGGTATTTTCACAATGATCTTATAAGATACATTTGTTGTTTTTACATTGTTTTACATTGCCAATTGTGTTTGTTGACTTGTGAAGCCCTCTGAGACGAATAGGATTTGTGATTTGGGGCTATATAAATAAACTTGAATTGAATCTATCGATATATGTGTATACCTCCAGCATTAAACATATTCTGCACATTTCTTATTCTATCTACATACATCTTATAAGAGTATAATTAATATGTATAATATCAGTTAAAATAAGTGCTTCAACATAGTTAACATTGCAGGAAAGTTGATTGTCAAGTTCCAAAACAAACCATGCAATATATTAGACGTTAAGTACTTTGTCAGGCTTAATATTTATCTGTAGATAGATACCCCCAAGGCTTTTTTCTTATTTAAAAGAAGACCTTTGTTAGGAACTTGGTTACACAAGGATAAGGACTCAAATGCACAACCCGGGAGACAGAGATAAAGTATAAGTAATATACTTTTATTTGCCAAAAGGATATACAAAAAGAAAATACGCTCTTTGCGAGGTGACAAAAAATAAAGAGTTTCAAAAAGGCTCAACAAAAAACACTCACAACGTGAGGAACAATATTTACAAAAAGTTTTCAGGAGCATGAATCAGGCATGTGTCAAGAGAATCAAAAACTGATGAGCAGAGTTGTGACATGAGGACAGGACAAGACGAACTGACACTGAACACTGGGAGATTGGGGAATTTAAACACTCAACAACAAGACACAGGTGAAAACAATCAGGGGCGGGGCTGACGCTGATGAAGGCAGGAGAACACATAAGGAAAGGGAGTCAAGAGAGGCTTCTCAATACTCAAATTTCCCCTCCTCGACTCCCCTCCTCGATACTTAGACCCGCCCACAGGAGATGCGAGCGGAGGACCGAGGAGGGGAAGCAGCAGACGTTTAAAGAAATGAGAACTCCTCTCCTCTGAGCGGTCATATTAAAGCGACGTCCGTTCATTATTACGTGGCAACAGCTGCATCAGCTGGAGTGTTTTGTCATATTTTATAATCTCTGTTAGATCAGCTGAACATTGTTCCCCCACATATTTACTTTGAATTAATTGAGAGTGCGGTATAATGAGACAATACCAGGCTACAGATGCGGACACGCACACACACAAATATATTTATATAAATATATGCAATTTAAAGTATGAGAGCATTCTCATAATAACGTAACACAATCAGAGACTGGATATCCCCCCCCCCTCTCTCTGGTCGCTGAAATGGGGAATTGAAATTACGGGCCAAAAGTTGTATTTGCAAGTATTAAAAGTAAGGACATCAAACCAACTGAGACCCGTCTGTCCGCCGCATCTACACACTGTACCACACACACCTACACACTGTACCACACGCACCTACACACTGTACAACACACACCTACACACTGTACAACACCTACACTACACACACACTTACAGCTCCTAAAGCATAATCAGTCTACAGCCGTTGTGTATTTTATTGTGAAGCACTAAATGGTTTTAGAACAATATGGACTCTTTGTTTGTAGATATCTACTAAACTAAAGCAAATAAAGAGAGTAGGCATGTTATACTGAGTGATATATATTTTACACACTGCTCTGCTTTCTGCACCTCACAGCTGTTCTCACTGTAAACATCGCGTTGCGATGAGAGCAGGTTCTAAAATAATATCCAGGGGATGCATGCAGAGCTGTCATTGGCTGAGATAAGTCTGGCCGTGCGTCACGCCTCCACCGTTCCCGGAAATGCATCCGCAGAGGAGCCGTGGAGGAACCATCAGTGTATCCTCGGTTATAGCTCCTCCAGAGAGCCTCCTCGACGCTCGATCCTCGGCTCGGTGTGCATTTAGAGAAATGAGAAGTCCTTCAAAATGGCGCGCTGAAATTCATTTGCGGGTCACTACCGGAGGACCGAGGAGTCGAGGAGTTGAGGAGGGGAAATTTGAGTATTGAGAAGCCTCTAAGGAATCTGGGGCCTGTACTACGAAGCCGGTTCAACCTAACCTGGATATGTTTGAGTTAGCCGGTTGGCCTAATCCAAAACATACGCGCTCTCGCTAAACGGTCCTACGACGCGGGTTATCAAGTGGATTGCTCAAGCCAGCCGTGTCCTATCTAGTTAGGTGAGCGTTCACATGAAAGGGGTGGTATTTGGAGCATTCGACCAATCACAGACATGGAGAAGCGCACTGACAGCGCAGCGTCATACTTCCTGAATGAGAAGTGAACTATAATACTAGTCAAAAATGAAGAAGTTAAACTTTAAACATCCATGACTTAAACACTTGATCAGGATCAAAGCCACATAGCTGCACCTGCAAGGTGAATACAGCTGGTAACAGAACACGTGTTTGAATGCGTACATTAACAGGTTTATGATATCACTGCCCGTCTAACACACGATCTGACTTTCATTACCTTTGTCTCGAGTGTTTCAACTTAATGTGTTGCTTAAAATAATACTTCTGCATCCAGTCTGTGACGCTGTGAGTGTTGCGCGGCCAGATACGGCTCAGCTGACTCAGATCAGGAGATATATGATACATTATGAAGTGATATGCCGCGGACTGTACTTAATGTACTCTGATCCGGGTACTTATGTCGTGGCAGATATTTAAGTAAGCTTTCTTAACGCTAATGTTATAATAGTCAGATTGCTCTGAAGATGGAGGTGATATTCTATTAATGTTCACGTTCACACAGTCGGTGATTTTTGCCGGCCGTCTTTCCTGCGACGGCAGATTTTCTGTATTTCCTGTATTTGACAACAACAAAACAGGAACTGAAAAACAATACAACATAAACATGAGAATCTGAGGTTACGTAATGTAACCCAGCTTCTATGAGTATAGGCGCAGCCCTCTAAGGCTATCGCTATTGGGTAACCCCCACTGCACGCGTGCAGCACTGACAGACTTATTCCACGCCCACCTACGACGTGGGCCCCACCTACGACGTGGGCCCCACCTCCAGGCTCACTTTCGTATAAATAGGAAGTAGGCCCTCCAATCCACTCCAACAGCTTTTCTTCAGCTATATAGAGGGCTGCGCCTATACTCATAGAAGCTGGGTTACATTACGTAACCCCAGTCTATATCGTATAAGGCTTCGCCCTCTAAGGCTATCGCTATTGGGTTAAGGGCGAAGCAGGATGTAGTCCACACCCCACTGGTTCCGTCCGTTACCAGAAGCACCAAACACACCTACTCAGTTAATAACCCATGTCCATTTTGCTGTGCGTAAATGGAGCATCCCATTCCCGGGGAATTAACATTTTTTTTAAAAATGAATATTTCTCCATCAGGGACGCAGGTAGGCTTACTCGGACTACCTGTCGTTTATAAAAGACGAGATCGAGTCTCCCTTGTTAAAAACGATCAAGAGAGGGGAACAAAAGGCCGCTCTCTAAGTGCCGACAGGCAGGAGAGAGGGCATGCAATTGAAAAACCCCCGACATTACTCATTCTGGCAGACTATTCAGTACTGAGTGTGTCAGAGAGGAGTGGGAGACATAAAAACGAATAAAAGAACAGGGGGAAGACCAAGATGCAGCAGTGCAAATGTCTTCTACTGCCATCCCTCTGTGCAACGCCGCAGAAGTTGATATTCTCCTGGCGCTGTGCGCTTTAATGTTTTCCGGGGGATCCAACCCAGAGGAAACATACGCCTGTGACACCGCCTCACCCAGCCAGTGTGACAGGCGCTGTGCCGATAGAGGCCGCCCTATTGAGCGCTCTCTGAAACGCACAAACAGACGCTGGGATTTGCGTAACGCAGCTGTCCGCGCAACATAGCATGCCAGCGCGCGCACGGGACAGAGGAGATGAGATGTGGCTTCTTCCTCTGATGTGTGCAGAGGAGGAAAGAAACCCTCCAAGGTTATCACTCTCGATCTGAACGAGCTAGTGATCACTTTCGGCATAAAAGCCGGGTTCGGGCGCAACACCGCTGAGCTGCCATCTCCTTGGATCTGGAGACATGAAGGAGCCACAGAGAGAGCAGACAAATCACTCACCCTTTAGCTGATGTCAGAGCCAGGAGCAGCGCTACCTTGGCTGACAAGAACTTCAGGGGAACCTGATCCAATGGTTCCAAAGGAGCTTTACTTAGTGCGCGTAGCACTACAGCCAAAACCCATTGAGGCGCTAAAGCGCGTGACACCGGTCTGAGTCTCTGTACTCCTCGTGGGAATCGTTTTGTCAGAGGGTGACTAAACACCGTGCTGATCCCAAAACCTCCATGGCATGAAGAAATGGCAGCCGCATACGGTTTTATTGTGCTATAGGCCAAATTCCTGTCCAGCAACAGCTGGAGGAATGATAGCACCTGAGGCAGGGGACACGCAACGGGGTAAAGTAGATTTTAAAAACGTTTTATAAAATAAAAGCTCACTGCAGGACGTTGTAGAAATGCGTGTGTGCACCACGACAAAGGAGCCTCATTCACTTTACATTGGGGTTGTTTGCGTGGTGCCGACACGTAAATGTAGCAGAATGCGTGAGTCCACCACGCAATGCGGTGTTAAGGAGTCGTGGTGGAGTCACGCATTCTGGTGAGACCAGGTTGAGATGTTCATGTATTTATGTATAGTTTGATTGCCGTTATCTACAAAATACTGAACACTCAGGTGTTCTTCATAGCAGAATACAACAGTTCAGTTTTACTTACTGTGAGGGGGCAGCAACTCATAGCTACTATTGCGCTTTAGATGAGGTGGTTTATCTGTTATTGGAAACAATTGTATTATTAATTACATGTAAGTTAAAATAGACAGTACAGTGGTCTAAAACATTGAACCAGATAGGAAATACAGAATACAACATGAACAAAAAAGAGAATAAATCCAGAAAGTGACCCTAGGACAGCCAAGCAGCTGTATTTCTTTATTAAAACACCACACTTGTTTTTGTTTTATCTGCTCCAAAAATACAAGTCAATACTAGCATTTTAAACTTTGTTGTGACACCACTCACGCATATTTAAGGACAGAGACAGTCTTTTATCCAGAGTAGACATATATGACTGCACTCACCTGATTCTGCAGTCGCCATACTGCGCTCTTCTGGAAACAGCTTTCCTGAGCATGAGAAGCTAAAGGAAGAAGAATTACATTTTAGATAATCTGACGGAAAATCGGTTCATTTCAGTACTGACTGTATGTATTGTGATGACCCCTCCACACAACTAGGGGTTCTGTTCTGGCAGGTTCGAGTGCTGTGGGGTGATTATTTGCTGATGAGCTACACCTGGGCCGGGGGTGGCCGGCTAAAAGGCAGCCCATCGAGTTTCGGAAGGGCGCTCTCGTTCCTCTCGCACACTCCCCATGTGAGCCTCGCGCAGCGGCTGTCTATTTTGGTTTTGCTATTTATAAATAATTGTTATATTTTTCATACCCCTCGTCTCGACTCCCAGCTTTTTGTTAGAGCCGGGTTGTAACAATATATATATAAAACCAGTCTTTGATGTTGGCTTTTGTGTGTTGAAAAAAGGCAACACTGGGTCGCTTCATCTTTATATTTCTTATGAAATTAAGATTATTATTATTTACATAAAACAATAAAACGTTTTAAAAAGTAAATAACTACAATAAACACTTATATAATAATGTTGATAACATTGATGCACATAATACATTTCAATCTCATAAACACGGAATACTTTCAACCAGTATAAAAGACTGAAAATCACAGTATAAATCACACTCATCATCTTAAAAACACATTGACATACAAATGCTGTAATGTTGACATAGCAGCAATTATTATAATGATATTAATAATTATCCTTATTATTACCTTTACATGCAGTGTTTTATTCCACTATACAGTATGTTTTGTAATAAGCACAAAAAGTAAGGACATTTGTTTTTGGTACAGTAGATGATGTCTTTCTTGTAACAATGCCTTTTGGTAATAAATCTTATACCGTAGGAGAGCCTGTTTTCTTACCTTTCCAATGGTGCCAAATGTGTGAAGAACAAGCACTCGATGGACGAGCAGCAGAGCCGAGTATGTGGGGTGCGCCCATGACACATGTGACAAATCTCCTCTGCCGATGCCAAACAGCTTTCTTTGCTGCTGACTCTAGTTTGGTGTTGTTTGGTGGATTGGATCATTGAAGTCTGATAAATGAAGACACATTGGCAACAATTGATTTATAAACAATTGATTCATTTAACAAGCAGCCTCGGTAGCGTGTGGAAGAACCAAACACAGCCACAACAGCCTCTCCTCCTCATGCTGTCACCAGCCTGCTCACACTGCTGTGGGATGGCATCTCATTCGTCAACCAGCATTTGTCCCAAGTCAGCCAACGTGGTTGTGTTGGTCGCTCTGGCACGGACAGCTGGGCCAAGCTGATCCCAAAATGGGGTTCCATGGGATTGAGGTCAGGACTGCAGGCAGGCCATCCTCTCCTACTCTATCGGTGCAGCAATCAGCAAAGCGTTCTCTGCGTTTTCTCCACACTGTGACCCTACGATCCATGTGCTGTCGGCAGAATCTGGACTCACCCTGAACATGATGTTCCTCCACATGTTGAGGCTCCAGTGATCTGAACATGATGTTCCTCCACATGTTGAGGCTCCAGTGATCTGAACATGATGTTCCTCCACATGTTGAGGCTCCAGTGATCTGAACATGATGTTCCTCCACATGTTGAGGCTCCAGTGATCTGAATATGATGTTCCTCCACATGTTGAGGCTCCAGTGATCTGAACATGATGTTCCTCCACATGTTGAGGCTCCAGTGATCTGAACATGATGTTCCTCCACATGTTGAGGCTCCAGGCAGCCGTACAAGACCGGAGAGTGGCTGCTGTCTGGCATTGGCAGAGCAGATTTGTCACATTTTTCATGGGCGCACCCCACACACTCGGCTCTGCTGCTCATCCCACAAATGCGTGTTCCTCACAAATGTGGCACCATTTGAAAGGTAAGAAAACAGGCTTTCCAACTAAAATTAAAATTACACAACATCATGTATGTGTTGCTTCTTTTGGGCTTGTTTTCAGACCTGGTTGCTTATTCCTCTCAAATCTGGCAACAGAGTGGGCGCAGTGTCTACTAGTAGCAGCAAGCTAACGAGAGGCTACGTTCAGCTGGTGACTCGGGAGTCGGGACAGAGAAAATGTCAGGAGTTTGGAAGTATTATAAAATTGAAAGCGAAGGCAGTGTAACAGCCAGATGCAATGTTTGCAAGGCGGAGGTTCCGCGTGGTGGAAAGAACAGAGCTACGTTCAACACGACCAATCTAATACGCTACCTGAGAAACAAACACCAACAACAACACGGCGAGTACACAGTTATCTGTTACCTTTTTTTTCTCTTAATGATTTGCATAAAGATCTTATCGGGAAAAATCGGTATCGACAGATTGTCAAAATCAAATGATCGGAATCGGATCGGGAGCAAAAAAAGGTGATCGGGACATCCCTACTTGTTACAACAAAGAAATAATCTACCAAACACAAATGTTCTTGCTTTTTGGGTTAAGTTTAGTTGTAACACTGTTTATTCTATTTCACATGTACAGTGAATTATTCCAGAACTTTACTTGCACCATTGTGTCACTTGCAAAAACTGTTTTGCACCAGTAAACTTCTTTAAGTATATTTTGAATGTCACTGTTGGAGAGGTCATGGACTTCAGATTTAAACCAGGCTGTAGCTATTGTTCATGACAGTCTACGAATCTTGAAAAATAAAAATATAATAATATATTAAAATGTAAAGTGTATAGCGTCTTTACGTGTGTTATATACAGAGGTGGGAAGTAACTAAGTAAATGTACTCAAGTACTTAAGTACAAATTTGAGATACTTGTAGTTTATTTGAGTATTTCCATGTGTTGCTATACTACTTCTACTCCACTAGAATTCAGAGGTAAATTGTGTACTTTTACTATTTGATTTATTTTGTACCTTTAGTTCACAGATCCGGATGAATGATGTGAAATCTAATCAGGTGTTGAATCAGACTTTAGTTCCACCTGGAGTAAATCCACCAGCTACCCTGCAGTCTACAAAGTACTTCAGACTAGCTGCACCTCCACCAGCTTTGAGAACACTTTCATGATCAATCATTATAAAACATATCATATATATTATTCTGAAATGGACCAATCTGCACAACGACTACTTTTACTGTCTTTCACTATATTTTGATGAGAATACTTTCTACCTTCACTTGAGGAACATTTGAATATGGGACTTGTAACAGAGTATCCCTACCCTCTGGTACTTCTACTTTGACTTAAGTACAACATCTGATTACTTCTCCTACCTCTGGTTATATAAGCTAAAAGTCTTGATACAGATAAAACATGTATTTTTTTTTTCTTCAATGTAGGAAGGATATTTCCTCGTTAGTACTGAAGACCTAAGCCCTTTCTCAATTGACACATTTCCACCTCCTCTGTCCTCTGGTAGTGACCCTGAAATCGCTGTCAGCGTGCCATGTTGAAGGACATCTAATTTCTCTTAATGCGCATCGAGGGTCGAGGATCGAGCATCGAGGAGGCTCTCTGGAGCTATAACCTTATCCTCTGGGATGTATTTCCGGCCACAGTGATGAATAAAAGACTTGACTGATCTCAACCAATGACAGCTCTGCATGCTGCACCCCCTGGATATTAGGCTACTTTTTATTTTGTATTCACTGCTTTAATCACGATGCAATGTTTACAGTGAGAACAGCTGCTGAGGTCCGTGCAGAAAGCCGAGCAGTGTGTATAATATATATCACTCCATAATATATAACAGGCCTAAATTCCACTCTATATTTGTAGGCTTTAGTAGATATCTACAAACACGGTGTCTATATTTTTCTAAAACCATATAGTGCGTCACATAATAAATATGGCTGTAGCCTGATATATATTACAGTTTTTTCAATTGCTAAAACACGTTTTTTGACAACAGGGCTCATTTTGTCAAAATACTAAACACAATTCACAAGACCACACCCCCAAAGTGCAAAACACCTCATATATCTTGCAAAATGAAGCACTGCACCCACAACTACATAAAAACCAAACGTGTGCACTTCACTTACAGTACAAGACACTTTGTCCAACCAACTACACACTCATCTTTTATGGTGTGTGTTTTGTGATATCACGAGAGGGTGCATCATAGAGGCTGCAGTCGAATAGTCCAAAAATCAGCTCCTAAGTTCTAACCCTATCGTCTATTCCTTGACCTCTGAGTGAAACGTCACGGGGTTAAGGGATAGTGGATAGGAGAATTCAAAAGGACTTAGGAGAAGAGACTGCGGTACTTTAGAGAATCCGAATGCACTTTCACTATCCGACGTGTTTATGATGCGCCAGCGGACGTCATTGTGTGCGTCTGCTGCTGTGGGGTAACCATGGAAACCACAGTTTTCTATACAGCGGACTACAACATGGATGTTCAATAAGAACGAGGGACTACTGTAAACTCATCTAGAGACTCTGCTCCGTGCTCTGATGCTGCTGCTTTGCTTTATGAACGTGGACAACAGAGAAACATATTCTTCAGGACCAAAGCTGGAATTGAAATAAAAAAGGAAAGTGAAATGTATGCTCATCACCCTCTCCCTCCGGTCCACATTAATACAAATGACCCCAATACGTATGATTGATGAAAAGATCTTAAAATAAATACAAAATATATTTATTATAAACGTGCCTCCTGTCATCATTAATGGACGTTGTTTTAAAATTACAGCTCAGAGGAGGATTTCTCATTTCTCTAAGGCCCAATTCCAAACCGCCCCCTACCCCTACACAATAGTGCGGGGTCCGCCAAATCAAGTGTCATTCCAAATCAACAAGTGTTGAGGGGTAGTGGGTTATCAAGCCCTCCAACAGAGAGTCTGCATTGGTCCTGACTTCAGCTGCTGTGTACTACCTGACCGGACTCAACACTGTGTGTGTCCGTCAGGAAACACGTTGTTTACAAATACTTCCGTGCAAACATTTACTGTACACTGCCAAACAAGGTAGACATTTAATATTGTCATACAGATGTTAACGACTTCATGGTAACCTCATATTTGTTTTACTTAACAAGGTAAATGTGTGCATTTTATTATAAAGTTGTGCATATTTACAGGGACTGTTGCAAAAACTAAGAAACTTATAAACACCAGGTTTAAAACTAAGAGAGGTTTACAATAAAGGAACACAATGAAATATTGTTGATTTTGGAATATTTCCTGGACATTAGTACTTCTACAAGTAGTAGGCTACGTAGTTAAATGCTTTATGTTTGTGTCTGTTTAAATCGTGTTTATTGTTGTTATTTCCTATGTTGTTGTGTTGTAGGCTACAGACACATAACAATTGTAATATTCCAGTTATAAACGACATGAATCAAAGATGTGTTGCTGTATTTTAGTAGTAAAAAAATATGCATTCATCATCATAATTATTGTATATATATATAATTGACAGTGCCTGTAAACCGGAGGAGAACGCTGGCATGTATTCTCCTACTTGAAAGACGGTGGTGGGGGGGAGGAGAAGGAGCCGGTTTTGGGTGCACCCCCTCAACCAGCAAAGCAGACAACAAGGTGATTTTCATCACTTCCTGCCTGCCCCGCGCTGCGCCGCGTCAAAAATAGGATTCATCCTATATTTTAGAAAATCCCTGCGGCGAGGAGCTTCTGGGACGCTTCGAGCCGCGGCGCAGCGCAGCGGGTCTGGTAGAATAGCACCCATTGACTAGAGTGGCCGCGATCGCTAAAAAGCGCAGACGCTCCTGGTGGGATTAGGGGGTAACCCAAAACCGGCTCCTTCTCCTCCCCCCCACCACCTTCTTTCAAGTAGGAGAATACATGCCAGCGTTCTCCTCCGGTTTACAGGCACTGTAAATTATATATATATAGAATAATTATGATGATGAATGCATATTTTTTTACCACTAAAATACAGCAACACATCTTTGATTCATGTCGTATAACTGGAATATTACAATTATTATTAACTGTATCTGTAGTCTACAACACAACAACATAGGAAATAACAACAATAAACACGATTTAAACAGACACAAACATAAACCATTTAACTACAAATGTCCAGGAAATATTCCAAAATCAACAACAACTGCGAGGCTGCACACACGACGCTCCGCTTCCGCAACGTTTTGAAACGCGCCTGGTGGGTTATGACGCAGGAGGAGGTCGTATCGCAGTTACACAAATATGAACTTTAAACATCCATGATGACTTAAACATATAATCCAGGATTCAAGCCACATAGTTGCACCTGCAAGGAGAATACAGAACAACTCAAAACTACCGAGTGTTTGAAAGCGTACAACAGGTTTATGATATCACTGCCCCATCACGAGGGGATCTGACTTTATTACATTTTAGTTGAGTGTTTCGTCAACTTAATGTGTTGCTTAAAATAATAAGTCTGCATACAGTATTATGTGACAATGTAACTAAGTGTTGCACGGCCAGATACGGCTCGAGAAGCTGAGATAAGGAAATATTGTGATATCGATGATCTGATTGATGATGTGATATCAGTGTGATATGAATGATAAGTGCGACACGTCAGCGTCTTCTCTGCATACGGCAGTTTAAACTGTATTTCCTTGTTACTGTAATGTGACTTGATAGATTTAAACTCCGCACACTGAGCTCTAGGTCAGCAGGCGGTGCTTTCACTGAGTTGATCTCTTTTCTATAGACGCCGGAGGCGGGCAGCGTAAAATGAAAAACAGTTATTTAGCCTTCCCAAATTAACCTGAGCCTCACGCGCCACCTATGCTCAACACATGACAAAACATGTCCGCCTGGTCGTTTCCTGATATCTGAAATGGCGCCTCGACACTTCATTTCGAATAAGGAATCACAATATAAACATTTTAAAAAGTCGTGTCAGTAAATATCTTCATTTAAGATAGTTTTAGAGATTAAACAACGAGTGAAAACACGAGCAACTCTCGGTTCAGACGGAAACACAGAACATGTTTTCTGATGGGTGTCGGCTGTTTCTGCTTCATAAAGCCCGTAAAGATGACTACTAACTTTTTATAACACACCGAGTAGCCTACACGGTCACGCTGCAACATAACTGTATCATACAGTAACAGGGCCACCTCTCCCTCCACGCAGATCGCGCAGACTGCGTGGGCCCTCGCCTTGCGGAGGGGGCCTCATCTGAAGCGCAAATGCGGCGCACCGTATGCGTTTCTGCGTATATGGACCTATTTCGCAGCTGCGAGGCTCCACTAGCACCCCCACCCCTTGATACTCGCGAAAGAGAGAGCCAACAAGTTGGGCAGGGGCAGCCCTGTACAGTAAATCTACATTGTTCCCACGTAGGCCTACATTTACTCGCCCGTAAAAACGAATGTAACTTCGGTTGCACACATTTTACACGCTGTTCCAGTAGACTACATATTTCATGCAGTAAAACTACATTATTATTGACAATACTATTTTTCGATCAACTCCGAATTAATTTAAACTATTGTAGCCTACTTACTTTCTTATGTAGTGTCGTTTAAGGTGACTGACCTGCATGCATTCTTGCTTCGGTACTGCTGCGAAAGTGAAAGTAAAATAACTGGTCTGCTCGACGTCAGCTATAAATAGCAGCAGTGTAAAGCAAATAATAGTTTGCTTTAGTGTCTTCTTTACCAATAGTGGTTGCACAACATCCTTGAAGCTTAAAGTTGTTTAACACAGTAAAAAACTCAGTTTATTGACATAGGCCTATTCTCTGATTTAACTCACATGAATAATAATTATATATAAAAACTAAGGCTATGCTTAAAACCTAATATAGTGGAATGTACAGTGTGGCTGGTAATTTAGGCATCATTATGCCATTTATTTAAACCAGCTACAAATATTATGTTTGTCTATATTTCAAATGCATTCAAAGTCATAAGGAGCAAATGTGAAAAGAGAACATCAGACATCCTTTTATTATGTTAGAGCTCTACCTGCTGGACATAACAACGAACACACAGGGTTGTCAAAAAGCCCGGGTGTTGAAGTTTCAGTTTTTTTCAATTGTTACACACATTTTTGAAACATGACTAATTTTTTCACAATCAATTAACACAATTCACAAAACCACACGCACAAAGTGCAAAACACCTCATATAACCTGCAAAATCAAGCACTGCTCCCAAAACTACATAAACACTTACCAAAACCAAACTTTTGCACCAAATGTCACACACTTCATTTACAGTTTTTTTCAGTTGCTAACACACAAAAATCTGACATAAAGCTTAATTATTTAAACTCACACTCAAACCCAAACCCAGCACGGTGGTAAAATGCTACCATGGTGTGGGCCAACCCTGTCTCCTAAAAATGACGTTCCCACAGAACTAAACTGCATTCTCAATTACGTTTGGCTAGAAACGTATTTTCTCCCACGTTACGTTTCTTATGAACGTATCTTAAATACGTTTATTTTCTACATATCTTTGCCATTTATTGTCTTGCTTATAATAATGATAATAGTCATTTATAAATATCATTTTGGAGCACACATTTGAAATCAGTAGGCGAGGCTGTAATTTTGACAGCTGTTCCTCTCATGAGCGAGGAAGAAAATAATAGTTTTAACATGCCAAAAAGCTGCTGTGTCGTTTATTGCACCTCAAACATTAAAACAAATCCAGAGTTACGTGTTTCTGTACTTCCTCTAAGAAGAAAGGACAGTAACAGAAGATCTCTGTGACGCCAGATGTGGTGTTGTTAATGCGATATGATATCCAGTTTAGGATGGCCGAAGACACTACACTACCCATAATCCCCAGCTATCGTTTGGGACTACAGTCCCGTTGACAAACCCCGTGATGTTGCGCCAAGGTTACGTCGAGCCTCAAGCTCTTTGAAATAGAACGAAACCACGGCAAGGACTATTCAAAACTGGACTCGAACGCCCCCCCCCAGAACTACACATGCTGGCTATTGTGTTTCGCAACATGTTCTCTATGGCACGTCTCTACTGGGAATTGTAGTTTTAAAAGACGTTTTCGTTTTCCCCAAAATTAGAAGTTGACAGTATTAAACTGTGTACAGCCCTGGAGGTTTAGGCGATAGGAAACAAATTGGTGTGTACAAATTTAAAAACATGTAATTACTAAATGGGTGAAAATCGCTTGTATCCATAATGGGCAGCATTAATATATACCCACATGACAGCTCATTGTTACTTTGTAATTCTACTCCACTACAATTCAGAGGTTAACCTGGTATTTTTACTCCACTACATTTATTTGAGTTACTTTGCAGATTCTGATTAACGATGTGAAATATAAACAACCCTTAAAGCAGACTTTAGTACACCTGAGTAAAATTCAGGGAAGGTGATTGTCAAGTGCCAACAATCAGGAGAGATATTTGATAGTTGGTGCTTGAGAAGACTAAACATTTATCTGCAGATCTTTATAAAGTATATTTATTACTCGTTATTCTCTACTAATAGTTAATTAAAAAACTGTATATAATTGCTATTTTGCACATCCCTTTCAAGATTTCAAGATTTTCAAAGGTTTATTGACATATCATATCATACACAACTACGGTGTAGTTATGCAATGAATGAAAAACGTGGGTCACAGGTTCCTCAACAGTGCATTACAAGACTTCTATCAATAGTGTGAATACCTCTACCATTAAACTGTCAAATTCTGCACATTTATTATACTATCTACATACATAAGAGTATAATTAATGTGTATAAATCAGTTAAAATAGTGCTTCAACATAGTTAACATTGCAGGAAAGCAATATATTAGACGTTAAGTACTTTGTCAGGCTTAATATTTTATCTGTAGATAGATACCCCCAACGCTTTTTTTCTTATTTGAAGGAAGACCTTAACCCTAAAGTATTCTTTAATGTGTAAGGTTAATTAGTTTGTCTGTTTTGCACATCCTCCTATTAATATCTTTGTACATCCAGCACTAAACTGTTTTATTGTAGAGATCACTTACAGTATCTTCTTGATTTTTTATATTCTATATTTCTATCATTGACCTTCTACTTTCCCCCTATGAAAGTATATGTACTCTTAATATTTTTTTCATCAAATAACATTATTCAACAAAAATAATATTATTCAACAAAAATAATTCAATAACGTGCTTTAACCACTAGGCGGTGACACAAGGTACACACAGCATACTAATAATAACTTTGTATTATTAGTGTAGGACACTTATGTATGTATAACATCTGAAGATGTGTAGTTTTATTCATGTTTTTACATCATTTTACAGGATAATGCTATACTATTTCTCATGTTTTACTTCTACACATTAATATCTAATTTGTAAAACATCACAGGCAGAAAGGCATATCCGTCATTTCATGGTAAGCTATTGAAATTGTGATTCCATGGATGTGTCTCCCATCACCCAAATCCCCTGACTATTCTCTCAACTCAGTATTTACATTCTCTATATTCAAATAAAATCAGGTTCTCTGGGTAATTCTGTTCAGTGGGTTTGTGGTGTGTATCCCCGAAATGCCCTTATAGGCCTACGTCTTGTTTCCGGTGACTTTATTTATGGCTAACAAGGATAAGTGGTGTGTTATTGTAGAAGTAAATAACAGTTTGTTATTTAGAAAAGAATAACAAATTAGAAGGAAAAAAAGATTTTCAAAAATACAGATTTCGTATTTTGAGGCTCGAGGCCCCATTTATTTTTCCTCCACAGATGGGAAAAAAAGTCTGGACATTATACGATTTAAAATAAAAACAAATAAATAAAAGATAAAACACTGGCATGTAATTTACGTTAGAATAAATAGAATGGTTTTGAATACTAGATGAGAGCTAAAATCTACGTCACTTTACAGCCCCGCCACTTTTGGGGAAACCACGCGTCGTTGAACGGCGATCAAGCCTGAAGCCACAGAAATCTTCTGTACCATCCTTTCTTCGTAGAGGAAGTACAGAAACACGTAACTCTGGATTTGTTTAATGTTTGAGGTGCAAATAAACGACACAGCCAGCTTTTTGGCATGTTATAACTATTATTTTTCTGCCTCGCTCATGAGAGTAACAGCTGGCGAAATTACAGCCTCGCCTACTGATTTCAAATGTGTGCTTCTAAAATGATATTTATAAATGACTATTTATCATTATTATAA